>JAAGEH010000289.1:2896679-2939183 GCA_011751065.1 Lasiurus cinereus | reverse complement strand
TGATCAACAGAATAAACTGGTGAATATAATAGAATCAGGAGCACAGAAAGGGAGTAGACTGATAATTCTCAGGAGGACAAAAATCATAAAGCATCAAACACTGTGAAATTACAGCAGAAAGATTAAAATTAGGTGAGGTAGATAAGTGATCAATCAAAGGACTTGTATGCATGCATATAAGCATAACCAATGATCACAGACACTGGGGGGTTGGGGTATGCCTGGTAGGGAGGGGGGGCAATGGGGAGATATGTATAAAAAATTAATGAAAACTAATTTAAAAAAATAAAATTTAAAATAAATAAATAAATAAATAAATAAATAAATAAATAATGAAAGAGGAGAAATAACAGCAGACCCCTCCAGAATACAAAGAATTGTTAAAAAATACTATGAACAACTCTATTCCAACAAACTGGACAACCTGCAGGTAACAGATATATTCCTAGAAAAATATAACCTTGCAAAACTCAATCAGGAAGACTCTAAACATCTCAATAGTCCAATAACTATGGAAGAAATTGAAGCAGTCATCAAAACCAGTTTGGCTCAGTGGATAGAGCATTGGCCTGCAGACTGAAAGGTTCCAGGTTCCATTCCGATCAACAGCATGTACTTTAGTTGCGGGCACATCCCCAGTAGAGAGTGTGCAGGAGGCAGCTGATCGATGAGGTTCATATCTCTACATCATAAAAGCCATATATGATAAACCCACAGCTAACATCATACTCACTGGGCAAAAACTAAAACCATTTCCCCTAAGAACAGGAACAAGATAGGGATGCCCACCCTCACTACTCCTGTTTGACTTAGTACTGAAAGTATTAGCCATTGCAATTAGACAAGAAGAAGAAATAAAAGGCATCCAAATTGGAAAAGAAGTAAAGTTGTCTTTATTTGATACTGTACATAAAAAAAAACATAAGACTCTATTCAAAAACTAATAGAATTAATAAATTTATTCAGCAATGTAGCAGGATACAGAATTAATGCCAAGAAATCTGTGGCATTTCTATACACTAATAGTGAACTTACAGAAAGAGAGACTTAAAAAAAGCAATCCCATTTACCATTGCACCAAAAAAATTAAGATACCTAGGAATAAACTTAACTAAGGAGGTAAAAGACCTATATGCAGAAAACTATAGGACACTGAAAAAATAGAGGAAGACATAAAGAGATGGAAGAACATACCATGTTCATGGATTAGGAGAATCAACATCATTAAAATGTCCAAACTACCCAAAGCAATCTATAGATTCAATGCAATCCCCATTAAAATACCAACAACATATTTCACAGACCTACAAAGAACTCTCTAAAGATTCATCTGGAACAAAAAAAGACCCCGAATAGCCACAACAATCCTGAGAAAGAAGAATAAAGTAGGTGGGATCTCAATACCAGATTTCAAGCAGTATTACAAAGCAACTGTTCTCAAAACAGCCTAGTACTGGCACAAAAATAGACATATAGATCAATGAAATAGAATAAAGAATCCAGATATCGACCCAAACCACTATGCTCAATTAATATTTGACAAGGGAGCCATGAGCATACAATGGAGTCAAGACAATCTCTTCAATAAATGATGTTGGGGAAATTGGATAGATACATGCAAAACAATGAAACTAGACCATCAACTTATACCATACACAAAAATAAACTCCAAATGGATACTGGATTTAAACATAAGACAGGAAACCATAAAAATACTAGAGGAATCCACAGGCAGCACAATCTCAGAGATATGCCAAAGGAACTTCTTCACTGATTCTGCTCCAAGGGCAATGGAAGCTAAAGAGAAAATAAACAAATGGGACTACATCAAAATAAAAAGCTTTTGCATGGCAAAAGAAACCATCAACAAAACAACAAGAAAGCCCACTGTATGGGAGAATATATTTGCAAATGTTATCACTGATAAAGGTTTAATCTCCAACATCTACAGCCAACTTATACAACTTAATAAAAGGAAGAAAAATGATGCAATAAAAAAATGGGCAATGGACCTAAATAGAATCTTTTCTAAAGAAGACAGAAGGAAGACCAAGAGACACATGAAAACATGCTCAAAATCACTAATTATCTGAGAGATGCAAATCAAAACGACAATGCGATACTATTTCACACTTGTCAGAATGGCAATCATCAACAAATCAACAAAGGAAAAGTGTTGGCGAGGATGTGGATAAAAAAGAACCCTCGTGCACTGCTGGTGGGAATGCAGACTGGTACAGCCACTGTGGAGAACAGTATGGAGTTTCCTCAAAAAACTAAAAATGGAACTCCCATTTGACCTACCAATTCCACTCTTAGGAATATATTCTAAGAAACTAGAAACACCAATCAAAAAGGATTTATGCATCCCTATGTTCATAGCAGCACAATTTACAATAGCTACAATTTGGAAACAGCCTAGGTGCAAGTCAGCAGATGAGTGGATCAGAAAACCATGGTACATCTACACAATGGAATACTATGCTGCCATAAAAAAGAAGAAATTCTTACCATTTGCAGCAACCTGGATGGAACTGGAGAGCATTTAAGTGAAATAAGGCAGTCAATGAAAGAAAAATACGACATGATCTCACTCATTTATGGATAATAAATAACATAAACTGATGAACAAAAAGATAGATACAGAGGCAGTAAAGCATCAAACAGACTGTCAGTGGGAAGGTTAGGGAGAGGTGGGGGAGATAAGAGATCAACCAAGGACTTGTATGCATGCATATAAGCATAACCAATGAACACAAGACACTGGGGGGTTAAGGTATACATGGGAGTGGGGAGGGGCAATGGGAAGATATGTATACATGGAATACATTAATTAAAAGATAAAAAAAATTAAAAAAGAGACAGAGCAAGCATCAAACCCAGATTTAAATATGGTGGAGATGTTGGAATTATCAAATTAGGACCTTAAAAAAAACTATGACTAGTATGGTAAGTAGAATGGGAAAAGTAGAGAATATACAATAACAGACAGGTACCCTGGCCAAAGTTGCTCAGTGATTAGAGTGTTGTCCTTGCACCAAAGGGTCATGGATTTGACCTGTTTAGGGTACATACCCAGGTTGCAAGTTTGATCCTTTGTTGGGACATGTCCATGAGGCAACCAATCCATGTTTCTCTCTCACATTGATGTTTCTCTCCCTCTCCCTTCCTGTCTCTCTCTAGAATCAATGAAAGGCATGTCCTCCTGTGAGGATTGTTTAAAAAACAAAGAAAATAAAAAGAAATGCTAGAGATGGAAATCTCTATAGCATAGGTGAAGAATGCATTTGATGGACTCTTTAGTAGACTGAAGCTGGTTGAAGAAAGCATCTCTAAGCTTGAGGATATGTCAATAGACATATCCAAAATGGAAAAGCCATGAGAAAACAAAAAAGACTGAAACAAAGTAACATAAAACCCAGAACTGTGAGACAACTATGAAAGGTGTAACATACATGTAATGAGAATACCAAAAGGAAAAGAGAACAGGAGAAATATATGAAGCATTCCTAACAGAGAAGTTTCCCCAAATTAATGTCAGAACCAACCGCAGATCCAAGAAGTTCAAAAATTCCAAATATTATCAACACCAGAGAAAAAACTACACCTAGGTATATGATATTCACACTGCAGAAGATTAAAGATAAAGAAAAAAATCTCTCCCTGGCCAGTGTGGCTCAGTTGGTTGGATCCCATGTACTTAAAGGTTGCTGGTTCAATTCCAGATTAGGGTATATACTTAGGTTGCAGAGTCAATCCAGGGGCAACTGATTAATGTTTCTCTCTCACATAAATGCCTCTCTCTGTCTTTCTCTCTTCCCCCGTCCTCTCTTCTTCCCTCCCTCCCTCTGTTCTTTTCTCTCTAAAAATCAATAAAAAACACACATATCCTCAGATGAGAATTTAAAAATCTTAAAAGACACCAGAGGGGAAAAACACCATATAGAAAGGCAAAGATAAGAATTACATATGACTTCTCAAAAAAACATGCAAGCAAGAAAAGTGGAGTGAAATATTTTCAATGTTGAGAGGAGATAAAAACCTCACCAACCTAGAATTTTATATTCTATAAAAGTAGCCCTAAAAAGTGTAGGAGAAATAAAGATTTTATCAAACAAGAAAAACTGAGCCGAAACCGGTTTGGTTCAGTGGATAGAGCATCAGCCTGCAGACTGAGAGGTCCCAGGTTTGATTCCAGTCAAGGGCATATATCTTAGTTGCGGGCACACCCCCAGTAGGGGGCGTGCAGGAGATGGCTCATCAATGTTTCTCTCTCATCAATGTTTTTAACTCTCTATCCCTCTCCCTTCCTCTCTGTAAAAAAATCAATAAAATATATTTTTTAAAAAATAAAAGAAAAATTGAGAGAATCTATTGCCAGTGGATGTGCCTTGCAAGAAATATTAAAAGAAGTCTATCAGAGAGAAGAAACTGATATAGGTCAGACATTGAGACTGACAGAGAGGAAGAGTGTTAGTGAGGAAATGAGTGAAGGTAAAATAAACCCTTTTTATTTTCCTTATTCTTAATTGGGTTAATATTATTAAAAAATAACAGTAGCAACCATGTACTTAAAGATTTTAGCTTATGTGTAAGTGAAATGAATGATGCAAGGGATGAGAGCAATTAGAATATTTTATTTTTATAAGGTACTTGTACTATTCGTGAAGAAGCAGTGTTATTTGAAAGGAAACTGGATTAGTTGTACATGTATTATGCAAACTCTAGGACAACCACTAAACAAATTGTAAAAGGAAGTATAATTGATTCTGCTAAGAATGAAGAAAAAAATAGAATCATGTAAAAAACAAAAACAAAAAACTCAATTAAAGCCACTAATGGGAGAAAAAGAGTAGAGTACAAAAAAATAGAAAAAAGGACAATGACTAGGAAGTAATAATAAATATGGTAGATATTAAGCCAACTATATAATCACTTGAAGTGTCAGTGGCATAAATACACCAAATAAAGGATAAAGATAGATTTTATTTAAAAAATATGTTCTCTATTAAAAACCTACTTTAAATATAAAGGCACGAGTAGATGTAAAAACAAAAAAGTAAAGGGATAGAGAAAGATATACCATGCTAATTCTAATGAAAAGAAAGCCAGAGTAGCTATATTAATTTCAGACAGAGAAAATTTCAGAGCAAGGAAAATTATCAGGGATAAAAAGAGGCATTATCTGGTGGCAAAAAACGTCCTCCAAGATTATGATAACCTTTAATGTGTATGTGCCTAACAACAGTGCGTCAAAATATGCGAGGTTAAAAACTGACAGAGCTGGGAGGAGAAATAGATGAATCCACTATTACTTGTGGAGACTTCAATACTCCCTAATGGAAGTGAACAGATACAGAAGCAGAAAATTATCAAGGGCTTAATTCAACTGAATAGAACCATCAAATGACTGGATATAATTGACAATGGAAGACTATTTCATCCAATGACAGCAGAATAAACATTCTTCTGAAGTTCACAGGGAATATTCACCAAGATAGACCATATTCTGGGCCATAAAACAGACCATAATAAATTAAAAAAAAGAGTTGTGCCACATCTACATTCAGATCACAATAGTATTAAACTAGAAATCAATACCAAAAATAAAGATGGAAAACCCCAAAATATTTGGAGGAAAATCCCAAGATATTAGTGATACCACATCGATGATAAAAGAAATCTCAAGAAAAATTCAAATCTATATTGAACTAAATGAAAATAAAAACACAGCTTATCAAACAGTGGGATGCAGCAAAGTGGTGCTTAAAGGGAAATTTATGCAGCAAAAGTGGTGCTTAAAGGGTTTACATTAGGAAAGAAGAAAGATTTAATATCAATAAGTATACAGAAAAAAAAGAAATAATAAAAATTAGAGCAAAAATAATGAAATGAATTACAAATAAAGTAAATAAATAAAACCAAAAGCTGGTTCTTTTTAAATATTAATAAGATCTGGCCAGGTGGCTTGGTTGGAGAACCATCGCAATGCACTAAGGTTTCTGGGGACTTGGTTAGAATATCTGTAAGGAGGATTCTCTGAAAGGTCGGGACTCTGGGGGTACTTGCAAAGGCCGTACCAAAGGTCGGGCCTCTGGGTGTTTTGCTAGAATCTCTCTGTTTAGTCTTTAGAGACCCAACTTTGTAGAAGCATGGCTTTCTCAAGGATACTTACCCTGCTGATTATATCTAGAGGTTAATTTGAGTTCAAGCTGTTGTTACAATAAAAAGCCAATGAGGCAGGCAATTGGGACTGTTTTGGTGCTTACAGCCAAATAAGCCCCTTAGCCTTCTCTTTCACGGAAACATGTGTCAGAGTAATTTGTTCATTCATCACTCAGGGTCTGCTGGTTAGTCCCAGCAAAGGTTCAGTCCCCAATCAGGGCAGATGCAGGAATGGGGATGAGTGAAACAGCAAAATCAATGTTTCTCTCTCTCCCTTCCTCTTTTTCTAAAAATCAATACATTAGTCCTAGCTGGTTTGCTCAGTGGCTAGAGTATTGGCTCACAGACTGAAGAGTCTCAGGTTAAATTCTAGTCAAGGGCATGCACTTCAGTTGCAGGCTCAATCCCCGGGCCCAGTGGGGATCATGCTGGAGGCCACTAATCGATGAGTCCCTGTCACTGATATTTTTCTCTCTCTGTCTCTCCTCCTCACTTCCACTTTCTTTAAAAACACAAGTGGGGAACAAACATTCATGGGTGAGGATAAACAAAAAGTAAAAATAAAAATCTATAACTTGTTAAAAGATTAACAAGATTGATAAGCCCCTATCCAGGCTAACTAAGAAAAAAGAGAAAAGACACAACTTACTAATATCAGAAATGAAAGAGGGGATATGACATTTCTACAGGTGACAAGGACATTAAAAGGATAATAAAAGAACATAATGCACAACTCTATGCCCATAAATTTGATAACCTATATGACAGGGATCAATTTATTGAAAGAGAGCATCTACCAAAACACACACAGAAACAAATAGACAACCTGATTAAGCCTATATCTATTGAAGAAATTGAATTAATAATTAATAACCTTACAAAATAGAAAGATTCAGGCTAAGATGAGTTCATTGATGAATTCTACCAAACTTTTGAGGAAGAAGTTATACCATTTTTCTTCAACCCTTTCCAGAAGATAGAATCAAAGGGAATACTTCCAAACTCATTCTCTGAGGTCAGCATTACCCTAATACCAAAACCAAACAAGAAATAAAAACTATACACCAATATTTCTCATGAAGATAGATGCAAACATCCTCAAAAATATCAGCAAATAGAATACAACAATGTACAACACAATCAAGTGGGATTTATTTTAGATAAAAAAAGTAATTCAACACTTGAAAACCAATAATGTATTCCATCACATCAATAAGCTAAAGAAGAAAAATCACATATTCATAGTAATGCATAAAAAGGATATGGTAAAATCCAACACTCACTCATGATAAAACCTCTCAGAAAATTAAGACTAGAGGGGAAATTTCTCAACTTGCTAAAGAACATATATAAAAACCCTATAGCTAACATCATACTTATTAATGAGAATCTCAAAGCTTTCCCATTAAGATTAGGAACAAATCAAGAATATGCTATCTCACCTCTGCTTTCAATATCATACTGGAAGTCCTAGCTAATGCAATAAGAAAATTTAAAAAATGTACAATGATTGGAAAGGAAGAAATAAAACTATCTGTGGAGAAAACCAAGATGGCGGCATAGGTAAACATCTAAACTGCTGCCTCACAAAACAATTTCAAAACTACAACTAAAAGACAGAACAGACATCATCCAGAACCACAGGAAAGCTGGCTAAGTGGAAATTCTACAACTAGAAGGAAAGACAGGCTCATGGAAACTCAGACGAGCTGCAAAAAGCTGAGGTACGGAGACACGTGCGTGGAGAGAGTGGACTGCAGAGTGCCTGGCTGGCTTCCTCTGGCGGGAGGGAGATGAAGACTCCTGACTGCACTGAACCTCAGTTCTGGGTGAGACTCATACAAGGGGAGTCTGGACTGTTGTGAAAAGGGAGGAGTGCACGGAAATTTAGGGTAGCCACAAAAGGGCAGAGGTCTGGGGGCATACACACTACTACGCGCTGAGTATGGACTGCTGATTGTGCTGTTGGCTTTCTCTAGTGGGAGGAAGACAGAGCCTCCCAACTGCACTGAATTCTATCAAACTTTTGAGGAAGAAGTTATACCATTTTTCCACTTCTGACTTCACTGAACCCCAGTTTCAGGTGAGACCCAGGGGACCAAGACTCATACGTGTCCTGAAGTGCAAGGGATCTAGAGGCATGCATGCGCATGTACAGAGAGGGCTGCAGTGATTACCCAGAAACACTTGAGACCCAGGGGTCACGTACGGCGCGGCTAACTGGAAGCCAAGGCTGTCTGTTCATCCCTGAGACTCCACTCCATCCAAGCTCTGCAGAGAGGCTTTTGCAATTTTGCAAGTCTTGTATCATAAGGCTGACTCCAGCACAGAAGTTCTTCCAGCATAGCAAAATTGCGGAGACAAAAGAACAGGTCACAAATGAAAGAAATGAAGTAAAACAAACAACTGGATATAGAGTTTAAAACCACAGTTATAAGGTTTCTCAAGACTTTCCTAGAAAAGATGGATAAATTTAGTGAGACCCAAGAGGAGATGAAAAAGGACCAACTAGAAATTAAACATACACTGATTGAAATAAAAAAATATGATACAGACACCTAACAGAAGACTAGAGGAAGGCAAGAATCAAATCAAAGATTTGAATACAAGGAAGCAGAAAACACTCAACTGAAAAGGCAAAAAGAAAAAGGAATCCAAAAATGTGAAGATAGTGTAAAGAGCCTATGGGACAACTTCAAGAGTACCAACATCAGAATTATGGGGGTGCCAGAAGAAGAGAGAGAGAGCAAGATACTGATAACCTATTTGAAGAAATAATAACTGAAAACTTCCCACATCTGGTAAAAGAAATAGACTTACAAGTCCAGGAAGCACACAGAACCCCAAATAAATGGAATCCAAAGAGGACCACTCCAAGACACATCATAATTAAAATACCAAGAGCAAAAGACAAAGAGAGAATATTAAAAGCAGCAAGAGAAAAACAGTTAATTACCTACAAAGGAGCATCCATACGATTGTCATCTGATTTCTTAACAGAAACTATGCAGGCCAGATGGGAGTGGCAAGAAATATTCAAAGTGATGAATAGCAAGAACCCCACAACCAAGATTACTCTACCCAGCAAAGTTATCATTCAGAATTGAAGGTCAGATAAAGAGCTTCACAGATTAAAAAAAAAGCTAAAGGAGTTCATCAACACCAAACCAGTATTATATGAAATGCTGAAAGGTATTCTTTAAGAAGAGGAGGAAGAAGAAAAAAGTAAAGATAAAAATTAGGTGCAGCAAATACATATCTATCAACAAGTGAATCTAAAAATTAAGTGAATAAAAAATCTGATGAACAGAATAAACTGGTGAATATAATAGAATCAGGAGCATAGAAAGGGAATGGACTGATAATTCTCAGTGGGAAAGGGCTGAGGGAGGTGCTGAAAGAGACTGGACAGAAATCATACACCTATGAATGAGGACAATGCGGGGTGAAATAATGGCAGAGTGAGGTATAGGAGCCAGGTGGAGGGGAGCTATTGGCGGGAAAGAGGAAAAATGTAATAATCTGAACAATAAAAATTTATTAAATAAAAAAAAAACTATCTGTGTTCACAGGAGACTTGACTGTAGAAAATCCAAAAGAGTTGACAAAAAAACACTCTTGGAACTAATATGCAATTACAGCAAGGTTACAGTTTACAATATTAATATACAAAATTCAATCACCAATGAACCAGTAGAAAACATACCACTAGTGAACAAGAAGAATTTTAAATTAAAAACCAGAGCCCTGGCCAGTTTGACTGAGTGGATAGAGTGTTGGCCTGCAGACTCAGGGGTCCCAGGTTCAATTCTGGTCAAGGGCATGTACCTTGGTTGTGGACACATCCTCAGTAGGGGGCGTGCAAGAGGCAACTGATTGATGTTTCTATCTCATCGATGTTTCTAACTCTCTATCACTCTCCCTTCCTCTCTGGAAAAAATCAATAAAATATATTAGAAAAAAAGTAATATGCAGATTGGCCAACACACAAGATGGCTGCCCCATGTGGTCAAAGGTCCTGTCCCCATGTGGATACAAAATGGCCACCACAAGATGGCCAGCAGGGGATGGCAATTGGGAGGGACCAGGCCTTTAAAGGAGGGCAGTTGGGGTGATCAAGCCTACAGGGAAGGGCAGTTAGTGGTGACCAGGCTGGCAGAGGAGGGATATTAGGGGTGACCAGGCCTGTAGGAAAGGGCAGTTGAGGGGGTGGGACCCAACTCTGCAGGGGAGGGCAGTTAGGCAAACAGGCTGGCAGGGGAGCAGTTAGGCATTAGTCAGGCTGTCAGGGGAGTGGTTATGGGGTGATCAGGCTGGCAGGCAGAAGCAGTTAGAGGCAATCAGTAAGGCAGGCAAGTGAGCAATTGGCAGCCAGGAGTCCTGGATTGTGAGAGGGATGTCCAACTGCCCACTGGGATTGGGCCTAAACGAGCAGTCAGACATCCCTTGAGGGGTCCTAGATTGGAGAGAGTGCAGGCTGAGCTGAATTTCATGTACTGGGTCTCTAGTGGACTAATAAGATTTCAAATTGTTGTCATTTAAAACAATCATAAAATGGTTTTAATGCCATTTACATTAACACGTTGAAATAAAGTATTTGGTATAATTTAACAAAATATGTAGATTTGAGGAAAACTACAAACCTCTAATGAAAGAAATAAAATAACTAAATAAATGGAGAGATAGTCTATGTTCATGGATATGAAAGCAATGCTAAATAATAAAAGGCTAACATGCAAATCAATCAAACAGCAGAATGACCATTCACTATGATGCACACTGACCACTAGGGGGCAGTTGTTCAATAAAGAAGCTGCCCCTGGTGGTCAGCATGCTCTCCACAGGAGGAATGCCACTCAGCCAGAAGCCAGGCTCATGGTAAGAATGTCCAACTGCCAGCTTAGGCCTAGTCCCCTCAGGCTCCTGGACTGCAAGAGAGTGCAGGCCTGACTGAGGGATGCTCCCCCCAATGCATGAATTTTCATGCACCGGACCACTATTGTACCACATAATGTCATCTTACAGTTTTATTTCCCCCTTCCCAACTTGGATGCCTTTTATTTTTCCTTCTTGTCTGATTGCTGTTGCTAGGACTTCTAATACTATGTTGAAGGAAATTGGTAAAGCAGACATCCCTGTCTTGTTCCTGCTCTTAGAGAAAATGGTTGTAGATTTTGGCCATCAAGTATGATGTTGGCTATAGGTTTGTCATATAAGGCTTTTATTATGTTGAGGTATAATCCCTCTATTCCCACTTCGTTGAGAGTTTTAATCAAAAATGGGTGTTTGATTTTTTTCAAATGCTTTTTCTGCATCTATTAACATGATCACATGATTTTTGTCTTTCAATTTGTTTATGTGATGCATCACATTTATTGATTTGTGAACATTGTACCAGTCTTGCATCCCTGGAATAAGTCCCATTTGATCATGGTGTATGATTTTTTTAATGTATTGCTGAATCTAATTTGCTAATATTTTGTTGAGGGTTTTAGCATCTACATTCATAGGGGATATTAGCCTGTAAATCTCTTTCTTTGTAGTGTCTTTATCTGTGTTTTTTAAATGTATATTTTTATTGATTTTAGAAAGGAAGGGAGAAGGAGAGAGAGGTAGAAAAATTAGTGATGATAGAGAATCATTGATTGGCTGCCTCTGGCATATCCTTATAGGGGATCAAGCCCACAACCCGGCTTGTGCCCTTGACTGGAATCAAACCTGGGACTCTTGAGTCTACAGACTGATGTTCTATCCACTGAACCAAACTGATGAGGGCTGGATTTAAAATTAGGATAATGCTGGCCTTATAAAGGGAATAGTTTTTGGAGTAGTTTGAGGAGTATAGGTGTTAGTTCTTCTTTGTACGCTTGGTAAAATTCCCCTGTGAAGCCATCCAGACCAGGGCTTTTGTTTACTGGGA
Organism: Lasiurus cinereus; assembly: GCA_011751065.1. Lineage (NCBI taxonomy): Eukaryota > Metazoa > Chordata > Mammalia > Chiroptera > Vespertilionidae > Lasiurus > Lasiurus cinereus. Next base: position 2,927,098 of record JAAGEH010000289.1, on the reverse strand, counting down.
GGTTTTTCTTTTTTTTTAATTACTGCTTCAATTTCATCAGTTGTTATGGGCCTATTCAGGTTTTCTGATTCTTGGTATTTTTCTAGAAATGTGTCCATTTCAGCCACATTGTCCAGATTATCCCATATAATAAAAGCCTAATATGCAAGTTGTCCCCTCAGGCAGTCATTCCATAGAGAGTTTGACCAGAAGACCAGGCATTCAACTGCTCACTATGACATGTGCTGACCATGAGAGGGTGGCACAGAACATGGCAAATGTCAGCAATGTGCTGTGATCTCTCTCTGGCTATCTGGGAGCAGGGGTGATGAGGTCAGAGATGTGGTGAGAATGCAGGGTGCCTGTCAAGCTATCTCTCACTCCCCCTGATACCCTTCTCCAAGTCCAAGACTTACATGCTAGGGAAACCTCTGCGCTCAGAGTACCCATGCGGCCTCTTCCAGGTGAGCTGGGCTGCAGCCACTGTTTGCGCTTCCCGTGGGTTTGTGAAGGAGCAGCCTGAGAGGCCAGTCAGGAGAGAGCATGCTGTCCCACTCTGGGCTAACATGTGGCGCTTCTGGGTAGCCCAGAGGTCCATGCTGCACCCTGGCCTGCAGTGTCCAGCTGTGCTCACTGCATCTCCACATGGGGCACAGGCACCATGACTCAGGTAGAGGGGGGCGCACGAGGGCCGGGGGGCTCAGGTGCTGCCCAGGGCCCAGAGGTCAGCTGGGACCTGCCATTCTATGCCAGACACTCATGCTTCAATCACCAGCCAGGCCTAGAGACCGCACCATGCACAGATTTTGTGCACTGAGCCTCTAGTCATATATAATAAAGCCTAATATGCAAATTGTCTCCTTGGGCAGTCGTTCTACCAGGAGATCAGGAGTTTGACCACTCACTATGACATGCGCTGACCACCAGGAGATGGTGCAGATTATGGTGGCCATCAGCAACAGGGCACTGGCAGTGGATGGCAGTGGAGGCACCACTGGCCCCAATGAGCCCTGAGAAGAGCAGGACCACAGCAGGATAGTAGAGCAGGTGAGCAGGCAGCACTAGGCCAAGGTGGGTCTGAGCATGGGCCCGATTGCCCCCACCCCCACAATCATCCTGGAGATGGCAGCCAGCAGCAGCTACAAGGGTCAAGGCCACCACCAGCTCTGAGGCATTGAGGGAGCCAGGAGGGGGGCCCAGCACTGATCAATAGCCTCACAGGCAGGATAGTAGAGCAGGTGAGGGGGCAGCACCAGGCCAAGGTAAGGTGCCAGGCAAGGCTGAAGCACTGCAAGGCTGGGGGAACAAGCTGAGACTCAATCTCTGCAGGCCACCCTGAGGGACTTCATCCATGTACGAATTCATGCACAGGGCTTCTAGTTGACATATAATTGTTCATAGTATTTTCTTACAATCCTTTGTATTTCTGTGGTGTCAGTTGTTACTTCACCTCTCTCTGTTATGATTTTATGTATTTGGATCCTCTTTCTTTCTTGATAAATCTGGCTAAAGGTTCATTAATCTTGTTTATCTTTCCAAAGAACCAGCTCTTAGTTTCATTGATTTTTTTATAATGTTTTTTAGTCTCTGTCATTTATTTCTACTCTGATCTTCATTATTTCCTTCCTTCTACTTACTCTGAGTTTTGTTGTTGTTGTTGCTCTTTTTCTAATTTCTTAAGTTGTAGGGCTTGCTAGTTCATTAGAAATTTTTCTTGTTTTGTGAGGTAGGCCGATCATGCTATGAACTTCCCTCTCAGGATTGCTTTCACTGTGTCCTATAGATTTTGAGCTTTTGCATATTCATTATCTTTGTTTTCAAGGAGATTTTGATTTCTTCCTTGATCTCATTGGTAACCCATTCATCCTATATAATAAAAGGGTAAAATGGAAATAGACCAAACAGTGGAACAACTGGTCACTATGAAGTGCACTGATCACCAGGGGAAGATGCTCAATGAAGGAGCTTTCCCCTGGTGGTCAGTGTGCTCCCACAGGGGGAGCACCATTCAGCCAGAAGCCAGGCTGAAGGCTGGCAAGTGCACTGGTAATAGTGGGAGCCTCTCTGGCTTCTGTCAGCACTAAGCGTGTGGGGAGCATGCCTAAGCCATCAGTTGGACATTCCCCGAAGGCTCCCAGACTGCGAAAGGGTGCAGACCGGGCTGATTGATTCCCACCCCCACCCCTGATTGCACGAATGTCATGCACAGGCCTCCAGTTGTTTAATAACATGTTATTTAACCTCCATGTTTGAATGTTTTTTAGTGTTTTTTATTGTACTTGATTTCTAGTTTCATGCCATTGTGATCTGAGAAGATGCTTTCTATGACTTCAACCTTCTCAAATTTCCAGAGACTTAGTTTGTGTCCTAACATGTGGTCTATCTTTGAGAATGACCCATGTGCAGTTGAGAAGAATGTATATTCTGTAGCTTTGGGGTAATATGTTCTGTAAATATCAATTAATTCCATCTGATATAGTGTGTCATTTAGGATTGTTATCTCTTTGTTGATTTTTGGCTAGATCTATCCAGTAATGTCAGTGGAGTGTTAAAGTCCCCTACTGTGATTGTGTTGCTGTCAATCTCTCCCTTAAAGTCTTCCAGAAGTTTTTCTTGTTTTGTTTTGTTTTGTTTGTTTGTTTGTTTTTACATATTTGAGTGTTCCTATATTGGGTGCATATATGTTTACCTGAGTTATATGCTCTTATTGTATCGATCTCTTAGTATGATATAGTGATCTTTATTGTCTCTTCCTATGGCCTTAATTTTGAAGTCTATTTTGACAGACATGAGTGTTGCTACTCTGACTATTTTTTAAATTTCCATTTGCATGGAAAATTATTTTTCATCCCTTTACTTTCATCCTGTGTGAGTCTTTTGTTCTGAGGTGGATCCCTTTTAGAAAGCATTTATATGGTTCATGTTTTCTTATCCATCCAGCTATCCTATGACTTTTGATTGAGTATTTAAGCCATTTTACTTTTAAGGTTAAATGGTTGGTAATTATTTATTGCCATTTTTATTCTTTATGCCTATGTTCCCCTCTACATATATTTCTTCTTATAACAGTTCCTTTAGCATTTCTTATAGTGCTTCTTTGGTGGTGATAAATTCCTTTACTTTTTTTTTTTTTTTTTGTCTGCGAAGCTTTTTATTTCACCTTCAATTTTGGGTTATGTTGTCATGGTGGTGGTGGTGGTTGAGGTTTATTTTGTTTTGTTTTTGGTTAATCCTCACCCAAAAATATTTTTTCATTGACTTTTCTTTTTTTAGAGAACATGGGATGGAGCAGATGAGAAGAGAGAGATACATTGCCTGCCTCACACACTTTGACCATGGCATGGGATGGAGCCTGCATTTGAAGCACATGCCCTTAAGCAGAATTGAAACTGCAATTCTTCAGTCCACAGGTTGACCCTCCAACCACTGAACCAAACTGACTATGATTCACCTTCCATTTTGAATGGAAGCCTTGATGGATATAGTAGTCTTGGACCCAGACCCTTTCTTTTCATTACTTTATATATTCTTCCTGCCACTCCCTAAAGTATTTCTATTGAGAAATTATCTGACAATCCTTTATAAATCAACCTTTTGTCTCTCTCTTGCAGCCTTTAAGATTCTTTGTCTTTGACATTTGCCATTTAGATTAGAATGTGCCTAGGTGTGGGATTTTGGGAGTTCATCTTGATTGGGATTCTCTGTGCTTCGTGAACTTGAGTAACTTTTTCCTTCACCAGGTTAGGGAAGTTTTCTGTCATTATTTCTCCAAACAAGTTCTCTATTTCTTGCTCAGATTCTTCTCCTTTTGGGACTCCTATAAAGTGGATGTTATTATGTTTCATGTCCCATAGCTCCTTTAAAGTATCCTCCCGTCTTTTTTTTTTTTAATTGCTGCTCTGATTGGATGTTTTTACTCACCTTTTCTTCTAATTCACTGATTTGGTCCTCAGTTTCTTCTAATTTACTATATAATTTATTTTTTAATAAATAAATAATATATTTATTATTTTAATAAATAATAAATAAATAAATTTGGTTATCATTTACTTATTTAATTTACTTATATAACTTATTTTTTAATAAATCTTTATTGTTCAGTTTATTACAGATGTTCCTATTTTTTCACTTCTATAGCTATTTTACTTATTTACTTATATAATTTATTTATTTATTTATTTTTATTTATTTTTATTTTTTAATTTTTTAAATTAATTTTTATACATATCTCCCCATTGCCCCTCCTCTCTCCCAGGCATACCCCAACCCTCCAGTGTCTATGTTCATTGGTTATGCTTATATGCATGCATACAAGTCCTTTGATTGATCTCTTATCTACCTCACCTAACCTTAATCTTCCTGCTGTAATTTCACAGTCTGTTTGATGCTTTACTGCCTCTGTATCTATCCTTTTGTTCATCAGTTTATAATGTTCTTTATTATCCACAAATGAGTGAGATCATGTGATGCTTCTCCTTCATTGTCTGGCTTATTTCACTAAGCATAAGGCTCTCCAGTCCCAACCAGGTTGCTGCAAATGGTAAGAATTCCTTCTTTTTAATGGCAGCATAGAATTCCATTGTGTAGATGTACCACAGTTTTCTGATCCACTCATCTGCTGACGGGCACCTAGGCTGCTTCCAAATTGTAGCTATTGTAAATTGTGCTGCTATGAACATAGGGGTGCATAAATCCTTTCTGATTGGTGTTTGTGATTTCTTAGGATAAATTCCTAAGAGTGGGATAACAGGGTCAAATGGGAGATTCATTTTTAGTTTTTTGAAGAAACTCCATACTGTTCTCCACAGTGGCTGCACCAGTGTGCATTCCCACCAACAGTGCACAATGGTTCCTTTTTCTCCACATCCTCGCCAACACTTGTCATTTGATGATTTGTTGATGATTGCCATTCGGACAGATGTAAGATGGTATCGCATTGTCGTTTTGATTTGCATTTCTCGGATGATTAGTGGCTTTGAACATGTTTTCATATGTCTCTTGGCCTTCCTTCTGTCGTCTTTTGAAAAGGTTCTATTTAGGTCCGTTGCCCATTTTTTTATTGGATCGTTTATCTTCCTTTTATTAAGTTGTATAAATTGGTTGTAGATTTTGTAGATTAAACCTTTATCAGTGATAACATTTGCAAATATGTTCTCCCAAACAGTGGTCTTTCTTGTTGTTTTGTTGATGGTTTCTTTGGCTGTGCAAAAGCTTTTTATTTTGATGTAGTCCCATTTGTTTATTTTTTCTTTAGCTTCAATTGCCTTTGGAGCAGTATCAGTGAAGAAGTTCTTTCTGTATATATCTGAGATTGTGCTGCCTGTGGATTCCTCTAGCTATGTCTAATAATGGAAGAACTGCTGTGCTGGAAATACCCCTATGGGGCAGGACTTGCTTCAGTGGGGGTTTGGTGCTCACCCAGTCTGCCTCTTGAGTGTGTCACTTAAGAGCAGTTGAAATCTGGTGTCGTCTCACACTGACCTCTAGGTACACTGGTTCCTGGATCTCCAAGGAGGTGCAAGTCAGCTAGTGTCTGAGGCCACCCAGCTACAAGGGAGATTTGCTGATTTCTCCTCTTTGCTTGGAGTTCGGAAGTTTTGGAGTTGTCTGACCCAGTTGCAATTTGTTAGGTTAAGCTGCCATATGCAAAAGTTGCCACACAGCTGGACGGGTTTGTAAATTGGGTGGGGCGGGGTCTCAGGGAATCATTAGGTTCGGGCGTGGCAAACAGCAATGGCTGCCAGTCCGCCCTCTCTGCCACGTTCTGTTCAGTGTCCCACGTCCCATGCCCCAGCACAGTAAACAATGATTCCAGTGCACAACTCTGCAAGAGAGCCACCCTCCCTTTCCAACCAGATGGCAGACAGTCCAGTTTCTCCCTGTATGAGTCTAGGTCCCCAGAATCTCACCAGAAACTGGAGTTCAGAGAGTTGGAAACTTGTAACTCACTCCCAATTGAAAAACAACAGTGCATGCCAGCCCGATTCTCGCGTGTCTCTGTACCTCTGCCTTTCTGAGCCTCTGCACATCCTACCAGGTTTCAATGCACCCTTTTCTTCCCTTCTGGTTATAGAATTTCCACTCCACCAGCTTTCCTGTGGTTCTGGGGAATAGTAGTTTTATCTTTTAGTTGTAGTTTTGGTGTGGTTGTGAGAGACAGCACATATAGGTGTATACCTTATGCCACCATCTTGGTTCTATTGAGTTCCTCCAGGTATTCTTTTTTGTTTTTAAGATGTGAACAATGATCCACACATTTTTTTCTTTTGTAATTTTTTTTTATTTATTTCAGAGAAGAGAGAGGGAGAGAGAAATAGAAACATCAATGATGAGAAAGAATCATTGATCAGCTGCCTCCTGCATGCCACCAACTAGGGATCGAGCCTGCAACCTGGGCATGTGCCCTTGACTGGAATCAAACTCAGGATCCTTCAGTCTGCAGGCCAATGCTCCATCCACTGAGCCATATTGGTTAGGGCCCTTTAGATATCCTTTATTTCAGCTATGCTAGTCATCATTTCCAATTATTTTATTCATGGTTTCTATATCTGTTTTCATGCTGATGTAGTTCCCTCTAAGTTTCTTACAGTTATTGTTAAGTTGTTTGAGCAACCTTATAACCATTACTTTGAACTCTATATCTAATAAGTTGCTTGCTCTTTTAGCTCTTTTTTTCTGGAGATTACTCATGTGCTTTCATTTGGGGCCTGTTTTTTTTTTTTTTTTAATGTTTACCCTTTTTTTTTTCTGTCTTTGTTCTTGTTTCTGTGTGTTGGAGAAGACTGCTATGGCTCCCAGTCTTGGTCAGGTGGCCTTCTTGTGGGCCCCAGTGGTTAGTCTCCTTGATCTTCTGAGCTGGTGTCTGTGAATGACCCGGATGTGGGTTCTCCTGTTGAATTTGGTTCTTTATTGCTCTTGTTCTATTTGTGGATGAGCTCACCAACTGTTCTGTTTGAACTGTGAATCTCAACCACAACCATGTTGTGCTAACTGTTATATAAGATGCTGACAGAACAAAACAACAAAACAAAACCAGACCAAACTAAAAAGAAAACAACAATAAAAATACACATACAAAAAGCAATAAGCACACAAACAAAACACCAACAATAATAATAGCAGCAGCCTCTACCAAAAGACTAAAAAACAAACTAGCAAACAAAAAACAGACACACATAAGGAAAAGAATATTAGAGGAAATTGCTGAAACTGGTTTGGCTCAGTGGATAGAGCATTGGTCTGTGGACTGAAGAGTCCCAGGTTTGATTCCGGTTAAAGGCATATATCTTGGTTGTGGGCACATCCATCAATGTCTCTCTCTCATCGATGTTTCTAACTCTCTATCCCTCTCCCTATCTCTCTGTAAAAATCAATAAAATATTTTTTTTAAAAAGAATATTAGAAGAATTGAGAGCAGAAGAATGAGAGAAAAGAAAAAACACATATTTATTTAAAATAAATAAATAAAAAAGAATATGAAAGCAAAGAAGGAAGAGACCAGAAATAGGGTAAGTATAAAAATATAAGATAGAAAATAATGAATAAAATAACACTAATAATATTTAAAAGTAATAATACTAAACAAAATAAAATGTCAGATAAAAAAAGAAAATATTTGAATTAAAAACGAGAATTAACAAAAAGTAAAGAGAATGAGAAAAAAGTAGACTAAAATAAAATATAGAATTAGAGAATATGGGCGGGGTGAGAGAAGAGAGAGAAAGAAACCCCTCCCCCCCCCCCAAAAAAAAAGCAAAAACAAAAAACAGACACACACGCGAAAAACAACAACAGAAAACCTTTGGGTTTGTTGGATGTTGGAGCTCGCTGAATTTTGCTTTAATGCTGTTGCATCTGGCCCCTTGGTGTGTGGGTCCAGGACCTCTGATGCAGGCCAGTGTGGTCTCTGCCTGGTCCTGGGCATCCCAGCTGAAGCCCTACAGGGCAGACCCCTCAGTAGCCCAGTGGGAGGGGCCTCCCTAGCCCAGAGGCTGGATCTGCTTTGGTTCGCCCTTGAATGTACTTATTCTGAGATACTTTCCCTTCTCCCATGAAACTAGGCTATGCGGGGTATCTGGTTCTAGTCAGGAAGGTTACAGATTTGCATTGGGGGGGGGGGGGGTGCCCATAGCTTGTAGGAGGGGCGGATGGGCACTTCCTCTCCTTCCCAAGCCTCAACTCTGCTCGGCACCCCTTTGTTGCCACCTCTAGCGATAGGAGTAGGGGGGTGGGGGGGGGAAGAGGGTCAAAACCAAAAACAAAACCCGCCCCGCCTGGCTCTCTAACCTTTCAACACAGCCCGCTCTCATTGGGCAGGATTCTGCTCAGGCTCCCACCTGGCCAGATAAGGGCTTACTCACAAGGAACAGCAGCCTGTAATTATTGGAATCGAGCCTCTCATTACCAGACGCAGCTGTTCTGGCCAAAATTCCAGCGCAGAGCCGTTCCACAGGTGGGGGAAGGGACACCTCCTCTTCATTGGAGGTGGGGAAGAGCGTGCCTTTTCCCAGGGCACTCAGGTCCCATCCTACTCTCTGCCGAAAGTTCTTTCAAAGAATAACGGACCCCTCCATTCACTGCTGGGGGGTCCGGTCAGACCCCCTCTGTGGGTCCAGCAAGCTTCCCAGGCTGGTGAAACAAGTACTCGCTTTTTGCCTGGGATAAGGCGGCCTGGATTTCCCTGGTGGACTGAATCACCACCGGTTCCTCCTGTCTGATGCTATGTGGCTTCCCCTTCTCTGTTGCTCTGGTTTGGGGGTCCCTGTGTGTGGCTGAGACCCCACAATCGCTGGGGCAGGAGCTGCGCTGCTGCACTTCCCTCTGGCTTCCCAGCCCGGCTGTGCAGCTGCGCCAGCTGGCTCACCCACTGTCTTCTCCTCCCTCTCTCCACACTCCACACTCCCAGTATTTCCAGTCAGCTTTTTTCAGCTGCTTTTTCAAGTAGAATGTTCTGCAGTTTAGTCATAAGTTCTGCTGGTGTTGGGAACAAGCAGACAGAACTTCTTCAGACTACAATCATGTTTTTAATTATTGCAATGAACTTTTAGATATAACCCCAGAGACATGATACATGAAAGAAATAAGTGACAGCCCTGGCGGGTGGCTCAGTGGTTAGAGCACCTGCATGTGAGCTGATGGGTTGTGGTTCAATTCCCCGTCAAGGGCAACACCAAATGCTGGCCAGCAGGTGGAGCTCATTCATTGCTCATGGGAATGCAGACTGGCACAGCCACTTTATAGGAGATTTCTGGCAATTTCTTATAAAACTAAACATGGTCTTTCCATACCAACCATGCTCCTTGTATTTAATTAAAGTAGTTGAAATGTATGCTCACACAAAAACCTGCACATGGATGTTTATGGCAGTTTATTCGTGATTCACAAATTTGGAAGTAACAAAGATATCTTTCAGTAAGTAAGTGAACTGTGGTAATCCAGACAATGGAATATTATTCAGTGCTAAAAAGAAATGAGTTATCAAGCCGTAGAAAGACAGAAAAACCTTAAATGCATATTACAAAGTGAATAAAAGTCAATCTGAAAAGACTAAATACTATATGATTCCAATTATGTGATATTCTGGAGAAAGCTAAATTATGGAGATAGTAAGAAGATCCGTGGTTGTTAGAGTTTGGTGGGTGGGGATGAAGAGGAATATACAGGCAGATCACAGCAGATTTGGGGGCAGTGAAACTATTGTGAACAATATCGTAATGGTGAATACATGTCACTATTCACTGGTCTAAACCTGTAGAATACACAACACCAAGAGTGAAGCCTAATGTAGAACAGCCTTTGGGTCGGCGGTTCTCATCCTGTGGGTTGCGAAAGGCTAGCAGGGTCTCCTAAGACCATCAGAAAACACAGATATTTACATTAAGATTCATAACAGTAGCAAATTAGTTTTGAAGTAGCGACAAAAATAATTTTATGGTTGGGGATCACCACAACATAAAGAACTGTATTAAAGGGTTGCGGCATTAGGAAGGTTGAGAACCACTGCTTTAGGTGATAGCAACATGTCAATGTAGGTTCATTGATTGTAACAAATGTACCTCTCTGGTGCAGGCTGTTCATGAGGAGGCTGTGTATTTTTGGGGCCAGAGAGTGGTATATGGAAACTCTCTGTACTTTCCCCTCAATTTTGCTGTGATCTTAAAATTGCTCTAAAAAAGTCTATTTAAAAAAAAATGGTAACACATGAGTTGGGAAAGAAAACAGATCTCTAATACCACTAAACCACCATGAATTTATCATTTGTTTTCCTTTGATATTACCTGACTTACACTTAAATTCAGACTAAAACCAAATATATGCACTGGGTGTGACTAGAAAGAGCTCTAAGAAAACCTTTGGTTCAGTCCTGCTTAGTGGTTAGAGTGTTGCCCCAAGCACCCAAGGGTCATGGGTTTGATTCTCAGTCAAGAGCATGTCCTGGGTTGTAGGTTCAATCTCTGGCCCTGACGGGGCACGAGCAGGAAGCAAACTAATCAATGTCTTTCTCTCACATCAATGTTTCTCTTTCTCTCTCCCAACTCTTCCTCCCTTCTACCTCTCTAAAAATCAATGGAAAAAAATATCCTCAGGTGAGGATTAACAAAACATAAAAAAGAGTGAGAAGAAGGCTCCAACAGGTGATAGAAGATAGCAGAAATCTTTTTTTTTTTCTGTCTCTCCCACCCAACCCCCTAGGCAATCCCCACAGAGGTAGAGCAGAAGTGGAAGCTGAGAAAATACTCAAAACTCTGAGGTAAGAACATCTTGTCTAACCAAAGGAACTGTGGTCTCAAGAGTGTAGGGGGCATATCCCTGGCTTTTGTTCTGTCTTCTCACAGCTTGGTCCTAGAGGCACACAGTTGCAACCTGTGTATGACAGAGCAACCTGAAGTTCCAGCATTCTGGTTAGAAACTCAGGTAGGATGCAGGGGATTGGGGGACAGAGGGAACTGGAAGCAGGAAAGTGTTGAGAGAGGTTTATTAGAAATAGGAGCTCAGAAAACCAGCTGATTCCATAAAATTGTGTGTGAACTCCTGGACTCACCTCCAAGCTGTACCTACAACAGGTTTAGATCTGACACTAAGCAGCACATCTATGGCTTTGAGATCTGAACTACAGGGTAGAACATAATTCAGGTCTCAGATAAGTCAATGGTAGCTGCATACACAGGGCAGATATAAATATATTGGGGAGAAAAGAAATTCTGCAATCTTGTGGAAGTCAAAAGTTCTAATAGCTATTTAATATATTCTATCAGGTTTTCTCCATGGGGAATAATGCCATCTGTGAATAAAGTCCATTTTTCTTCTTTCCCAATTTGGATAACTTTTATTGCTTTTTAGTAGAAGCTCCAACACAATCTTGAATGGAAGTGACAGTGAACATTCTTTTTATGTTGCTGGTCAGAGGAGAAACCCGTTCAATCTTTCACCATCAGTATGTCAGCCAGAAGTTTTTCATCTACACTCTTTATGGGGTTGAGGAAATTCCCTTCTATTCCTAGTTTGCTGAGATGGTTCTTATTAGGAAATGGATGTTACATTGTGTCAAATGCTTTTCTCCATTTATTTAGATAATCATATGGGTATTTCTTGGGTTCTTACTATAGTGTACTAGTTTCCCAGGATTTTTGTAACAAATTACTACAAATTTGGAGGCTTAAAGACACAGGAATGTAGTCTCTCACTGCGATGGAGTCTGAAAGTCTGAAACCAGGATGCCAATAGGGCCGATTCCCTCTGTAGGCTCTAGGGAAGAATCATTCCTCACCATTCTGGTGGCCCCAGGCATTCCTTGGGTAGTAGCTGGATCACTCCAATCTTTGCCTATCTCCATCTTCACATAGCCTTCTTTTCCATGTATGTCTCTGTGACCTTTCCTCTCCTTTTCTTTTTTTAGAGTATGTTTTTATTGATTTCAGAGAGAGGAAGGAAGAAAGAGAGAGGGAGGGAGAGAGAGAGAGAAACATCAGTGATGAGAGAATCATTGATTGGCTGCCTCCTTAAACCCCCCTGCTGGGACTTGAGCCCGCAACCCAGGGACTCAAACTGGGATCTCTTGGCTCATGGGTTGATGCTCAACTATTGAGCCACACCAGCTGTGCCCTCTGCTCTTCTTCTAAGGACACCAGTCTTTAGATTTAGGGCCCACCCTAAACCAAGAGGATTTCATCTCTCCTGGTGCCTAAGTACTCCCTGGCTACCCACACATATTTCTAGAGGCTGTCCTCAGGCCCAGAGCCCTTGCTGCCCACAGTCTTCAGTGCTAGGCCTAGACTTTTTGGAGTACTCTCAGCTCCCAGACTCACCTGAGGAGCAAGGCCAGGTGCCCTCTGTTCTGGGCTCCTTTAACCTACATGGGTCTGGTTCTGCTTGCCCCCTGAATAGTTAGTTCCTGGGAGGTGGGGGAATTGAAAGTAGGGTTCCTGCTTAGAGGATTATGCCAGTTGGTCTCAGCTATACTTGTCTGCAGCCCCAAGTAGGGGAGTTTTACCAAACATTCAAAGAAGAATTAAAACCTATCATCCACAGACTATTCCAAAAGGTTCAAGAGGAGGGAAAACTTTCAAGCCCTTTCTATGAAGCCAGCATTATCCTAATCCCAAAACCAGATAAAGACACTACAAAGAAAGATAACTACAGGCCAATATCCCTGATGAACATTAATGCTAAAATCCTCAACAAAATCTAGCAAATAAGGTACAGAATTACATTAGAAAGATCATGCATCATGGCAAAGTGGGATTTATTCCAATGATGCAAGGCTGGTACAATATCCCCAAATCTATAAATGTGATATATCACATAAACAAATTGAGAGACAAAAATTCATAATCATATCAATTGATGCAAAAAGATAAGCATTTGACAAAATCCAACACCCTTTCCTGATAAAAACTCTTAGCAACATGCAAATAGAGGGGTCATACCTAAACATAATAAAAGCCTTATATGACAAACCTACAACCAACATCATACTCAATGGGCAAATTTAAAACCATTTCCCCTAAGACAGGGATGCCCACTTTTACCATTCCTATTTGGCAGAATCCTGGAAGTGCTAGCCATAACAATCAGACAAGAAGAAATAAAAGACATTGAAATTAGAAAAGGAGAAGTAAAACTGTTATTATTCGCAGATGACATAATATTGTACATAGAAAACCCTAAAGATCACATTTAAAAAACCTACTAGACTTAATAAATGAATTCAGTAATGTAGCACAATACAAAATTAACACCCAGAATCTATGGCTTTTCAATACACCAATAATGAACTCACAGAAAGAGAAATTAAAAAAAAAATCCCAGTAGCAATGCAACAAAATAATTAAGATATCTAGGAATAAACTTAACTATGGACATAAAAGCTCTGTACTCAGGACATTGAGAAAAGAAATAGAGGGTGATGACATAAACAAATGGAAGAATATACCATGTTCATGGACTGGTAGGATTAACATCATTAAAATGTCTATACTACCCAAAGCAATCTGTAGACTCAATGCACTCCCCATTAAAATACCAACAACATATTTCATAGGTCTAAAACAAACTCTCCAAAAATTCCTATGGAATAAAAAAAGACTACATGCCGAGACCAGTTTGGCTCAGTGGATAGAGTGTCAGCCTGCGGACTGAAAGGTCCCAGGTTCGATTCCAGTCAGGGGCATGTACCTTGCTTGAGGGCACAACTCCAGTAGGTGGTGTGCAGGAGGCAGCTGATCGATGTCTCTCTCTCATTGATGTTTCTGACTTTCTATCCCTCTCCCTCCCTCTCTGTAAAAAATTAATAAAATATATATTTTTTAAAAAAGACTACAATAGCCACAACAATCCTGAAAAAGAAGAACAAAGTTGGAGAGATTACAATAGCAGATAACAAATTATTTTAGAAAGCCACTGTTCTCAAAACTGCCTGGTACTGGCACAAGAACAGATATATAGACCAATGGAAGAGAACAGAGGACCCAGAAATAAACCCAAGCCATTAATATTTGACAAAGGACGCAAGAGCATACAATGGAGTCAAGAAGTCTATTCAATAAATGGTGTTGGGAAAATTAGATACATGTAAAAAAATTAAACTAGACCACCAACTTACACCATACACAAAAATAAATCAAAATGAATAAAGGACTTAAATGTAAGATGGGAAACAATAAAAATTTTAGAAGAATTCATAGGCAGCAAAATATTAGACATATATTGTAGCAATATCTTTACTGATACAGCTCCTAGCACAATGAAAACAAGAAGAAAACAAACAAATGGGACTACATCAAAATAGAAAGCTTCTGCACAGCAAAAAAAGAAAAAAAAATCAACAAAATAACAAGAAAGCCCACTGCATGGGAGAATATATTTGCCAATGTTATCTCTGATTAGTAACCAATTCTAAAGAGAATATTGACCAATCAGAGAGGATATCAGGACTCAGGAAATGCAGCCTTTATAAACCATGGAAACAGGAAGTCCATGAGACTCTTTCTCTCCCCTCCTCCCCACCATGGAGTCTGTGTTATGAAATTTTTTCCCTTTCCCCATGTGGGAGTCTGTATTTGTTCTTCAATAAATTTCCACCTTTGCTATTAAAATAATAATAATAATAATAATAATAAATAATAATAATAAATAAATAAAAACCTGTGGTACATCTACACAATGGAATACTATGCTGCTGTAAAAAAAGGAACTCCTGCCATTTGCACCAGCACGGATGGACCTGGAGAGCATTATGCTAAGTGAAATAAGCCAATTGGAGAAGGATAAATATCACATGATCTCACTCATTTGGGAAATATAACGAATAACATAAACTGATGAACAAAAATAGAGTCAGAGTCATAGAAGCATTGAACAGACTGTCCAACCTAAGAGGGAAGGTGGGGGCTAAAGGGTTAAATTATCAACCAAAGGACTTATATGCACACATATGAGCATGATCAATGGACACAGACAGTAGGGGGATGAGGGTAAGTGCTGGCAGTTCCTCCTTTTCTTTTATTTGGAGGTTATTTATTTGTCTCCCCATTTCTCTGTTCCTTTGTATTTGTTTTTACATATTAAATCAAACTGCTATGCCCACCAGACTTTGTGAGGTGGTCTCATGTAGTAGGTAATTGTCCCAGTGGGACAATCTCTTAGATCTCATGAGCTAGGTGCTTTAGAAAAGCTGTTTGTTTGAGTTATTTGTGTTCTCCTATTGCAATTGTGTCTTGAATGTTATTGTCCTATTAATGGATAGAGTCTGTTCTCAAGCTAGCTGACTATGAGGCTCACCCCTGACCACATTGTGAAAGCTATTCTGAAAGAACAGAATGAAATACAACACAATAGAACACGAAAGAAAATAAGCAAAACAAAAGCATACACATGACCCCTAAAACAACAACAAAAGCAACTACCAAAGAATTAGGAAAGAGAATTGTAGAAGAAAACAAAGAAAGAAAGAAAAAATACATAGAGAAAACAAATAAAATGCAAACAAAAAAAGGGGGAAGAAATATGAAGGGGCAGAGATGAAATAAAGAAAAGAAGAAGAAAGATTAGGGGAATAAGGAAAGAAAAATAGTTTAAAATAGAAGAGGAAGAAAATAATCAAAAGGGAAAATAGAGGAGAAAGTATATAGACCCAAAACAAGAAAAGGAAAAAAGATGGGAAGGCAGGAGAAAAAGAAGAAAAATATTGAGTAGGGAAAGGGGAAGAGAAAAATTGGATATATGGATGAAACAATAGAGACTAAAAAACTAACACATTAATAAAGAAAGAAAATAAATTTAAAAAGGAAAAAAAGTAACATGGCATTCATCTCAGTCGAGTTTAGTGCCTCCTGGGAGCTCCCTTTGGATCCTTCCCTTCTGATGACTGTGACTGACTCTTTTGTCTGCCAATTCTGAGCTTCCCGGGGGAAGTACTTAGGTGCTATGAACTGTCAGAAACTGTCCTCCTTTAGCACTCAGGAACCTGCTTGAAGCTCCAAACATTCCACAGTTCATGTTTGTCTCCACAGGACTTGGCTGTCCATGGGAGGGGTCAAGTTTCCCTCTAAAGCAGGTTTGTTAGCAGCATGGGGCCCAGGGCTGGGTTAGTCGGCTTCCCCAGTTTCCCTGAGCTCCGCCTCCACCTGCCTTAACTAGCCATCTTAATCACTCAAAAGTCTTAATGCAAGGGCATTAGGCAGAATCAGGAGTCTAGACCTCTGGGTCTCCTGTGAGGGGGAGGTGCTATTCAGTTTCCAGGGACTTTGGTTGCTGTGTCTCCCTGTCCTCAAGGTACTCCTCTGAGAGTAGCCCAGAATGTTACTCTGCCCTCGGCTGGACAGATGCTCATAAGCAGTCCAGTGGGATCAGCTGGAAACCTGGAGTTACTATCAGCTCTCCCATGCGGGAAAGTACCAGATAGTTTCCCAGCATAGTGGGGTGGACAGCCCCATCCCAACACAGTCACAGACACTCCCTGAGACTGTTCCAACCTGTAGCCTGGGCCTCTGTGGCTATCTTGCAAAGGTCAAGATGCAGGTGTGGCAGGCAGGGCTCTGAGGGTGGGGTTTGCTATATCATCGAGGCTGGGTTTCTTTCCTTTTTCTGCACTGTGGCTACTGGGAGTAGCTAGCTCCTCTCAGAGAAAATGGCTGTTTCAGTTTGGGGGGCCTATGACTGAATGTAAGGCCCATGTCTGCCCCCAATACTTCCCATCCTAGCCTCTCCTCAGAAAACTTGAGCCTGCACTGCCCTCCCTGCACCAAAGCCTCCAGTGAGTAGCTGCAAATGAAAACTCCTGTGCTCTGGGTTTAAAAAAAAAATACAAACAAAACCAAATGAACAAACAAGAACACATAAACTTTCTCTCTTACCAGCTCTGATCTACTGGCTCCAGACTCCGCAGCGGCCAGCAGCCCTGCCCCCCTTCACAGCTGGATGTTATGGGGGCCACTGATTTCGGCTCTGGTGCCTTGGGCTGTGGAGCCCAGCCTGGATGCTGAGCCTCTGCCTCCTGAGGGAATAGACTCTCCTGTATCCAAGAGCTCCCTCCTCACTCTCGGCCTGTGCCCCTCGAAGCTAGGTCAGCCCTTCACATGATCTTAACTTCCTAACCATCTCCAGATGTTTTCTGTCCTTCCTTGATATAAGTCTCCTCCTCAGCTGGACCTCAGTTGGTAATTTCAGGTGTATGTTCCCCACTTTAGTTTTATGTCCAGTCTGACCCTGGAAGGAGGGGCAAGGAAGGTCTGCCATTTTCTCTACTCCAAGTCATGGATTTTAAAAGTCCCCCAGCAAACATTGGACTGATCCCTGAACCTGTCTCTGAGCATTTCTCCAAGAGGCATCCTCCTTGCTGCAACACTGCCTGAAAGATGAGGACAGTGGGGAGGGGGATAAAGGAAGAGGGTGGGGTGGGAACCAGATAGAGGGGAGCTATAGGGAGAAAAAAGAGAAACAACTGTAACAATCTGAGCAATAAAGATTTATTAGTAAAAAAAAATTAAGAGTTCTATACAGGTGTTCTATGCTGCATGCATGTATGCACAATAGATAAAATGGACACCCACATGTCCTGGATTTGTCTTGATACCCCCCTCCTTGCTTGTACAGTCCAGGAGAGGATTTAATGCAGTTCCTCACCTTGTCCACTGGGCCACAGGGGTCCCTCCTGTGACAGGACCATCTTCACATCTCCAAATACTTGCTGAGCCATCAGCATCCTGCTGAGGCCAGTGCCCCTTCTTCCCTCTCCCACCTCCCTCCCCCACCAGTTTCCATTTCTAACCACAAGACATATAACCCTCATTACTTTCTCTCTACATTTATGTATCAGGCACATATTCAGGAGGTGTTGTGGTTTATGTTGTTTTATTCACTTTACAAAAATGGGATGTTCCATTTAGTTCTCTGCATCCTGCTTTTCTCACTCAACAGTTGACTAGAAATCCCTCCAAGTGAGTTGTCTTGAATTTAATTTTTTTTCTAGGCTGCTTAAACTTCCATGAAATAGTTGTGCCACAAATTACTCTATTGCTACTGAGAAACAGTCTCTTTTTTCCCCCCTATTATTTGTGTTGCACTAACTGGTGGATGTTGGGAGGGTTCCCTGAAATAAAAAAGGTGCTCGAGGGAGGAGGTATAGTCGGGAGCAATGAGACAATTCATGATGATTATATCTCTGTGTGCCAGGCACTGGTTTGGGTCAGTTGCACATCTGGTGAATCATCTAAGATGAGCCCAAACTAGAACATAGAACATAGCTATCAGCAGAATTTCTGGCTAATCAGTTTGTGCATTTACTTGCATAAATTGCTGTCTTTTTGTAATTTTCATAGTTGCTGGGTTTGCAGAGACTGGGAGCTAGAGCAGATGGAGCTGAAGGGAGTTGAGCATGCTGGGTGCCCCCGGGGCCTGGTTTCTGGGACCTGTGGAGAGAGGCAGAAGCTGAGTTTTTGAGAGGCATTTTGTGGTAAAGTGCAGGCTTTTCTTGTGTCCATTGAGGCAGGACAGGAACTGAAATAGAGGACACAAACATGGCAGTGGCAGAAGACAGTAGCCTGCAGCTCCTGTAGGGACTGCTAGCCAAAGCTGTGGAGAGCATCACTCAGAAGGCATAGTCCAACTCAAGCATGTACAAGGCTCCTGCAGCCACAATGCAGCTGGCCAAGGTTGGCTTTCCCCAAGCACAGAGCCTGGCTCACTTGGTAGGATAATGGGAAGGCTGAGGGGCAGCCTATAGAGCAGTTGACAGGCCAAAATTTTAGTTACTTAGTGTAAGGTGTCTAATTACCAGTGACCTCTCTATTTGTCTATTATATAAGAATATTATGACAAGCAATTTTTACTTCTAAAAATGGGACTATAAAGCTATTTGCAAAATTGTTGAAAATTTCATGTCTGTGTCCATGGGCTATGCACATATGCATAAAAGTTCTTTGGTTGATCTCTTCCCCCCCACTCACCCATCCCTGCCTTCCCTTTGAGATTTGACAGTCTGTTCCATGCTTTCATTTTGGATCTATTTTGTTCATTAGTTTATTTTGTTCATTGGATTCCACATATGAATGAGATCATGTGATACTTGGCTTTCTCTGACTGGCTTACTTCACTTAGCTTAGTACTCTCCAGGACCCTCCATGCTGTCTCAAAGAGTAAGGAATCCTTTTTAACAGCTGCATAGTATTCCATGGTGTAAATGTACCACAGCTTTCTTATCCACTCATCTACTGATGGGCACTTGTGCTGTCTCCAGATCTTAACTATTTGTAAATTATGCTGCTATGAACATAGGGGTGCATACATTCTTCCTGATTGGTGTTTCAGGTTTCTTAAGATATATTCTTAGAATTGGGATCACTGGGTCAAATGGCAGTTCCATACTTAATTTTTTGAGGAAACTCCAAACTGTTTACCATAGTGGCTGTACTTCTTGACATACTTTGTTTTTTTGTTTGTTTGTTTTAAAATTTTTATTTATTTTTTGTTTTTTTTCCATTTTTATTGTTGAGAGTATTACAGATGTCCCTCTTTTTTCTCCTCTGTTGCCCCCTTCTATCCAGTTCCTACCCCACCACAGGCCTTCACCACCCTATAGTCTGTGTCCATAGGTAATGCATATATGCATAGATCTTTGGTTAATCTCTTCCCTTGTACGACCTCACCACACCCCCCAACCCCCACCATCTCTCCTTCCCTCTGAGAATCATCAGTCTGTTTCAAGTTTCCATGCCTCTGATTCTATTTTATTCACCAGTTTAATTTGTTCATTGGATTTCTTGTTCATTTATTTTGATTATTTTTTAATTAAATCTTAATCATATTATTACATTTATTTCTCTTTTTTCCCCTCCATAGTTCCCCTCCACCCGGCTTTCACCTCTCCCTCTACTGACCTCATCCATAGGTGTATGATTTTTGTCCAGTCTCTCCCTGCACCCCCCTCACCCCTGAGAATTCGCAGTCCACTCCCTTTCTGTGCTCCTGATTCTATTATATTCACCAGTTTATTCTGTTGATCAAATTTTTAATTCACTTAATTTTTAGATTCACTTGTTGATAGATATGTATTTGTTGTTCATAATTTTTTGGCTTTTACCTTTTTCTTCTTCCTCTTCTAAAAGAGTACCTTTCAGCATTTCATATAATACTGGTTTGGAGTTGATGAACTCCTTTAGCTTTTTCTTCTCTGTGAAGCTCTTTATCTGCCCTTCAATTCTGAATGATAGCTTTGCTGGATAGAGTATTCTTAGTTGTAGGTTCTTGCTATTCATCACGTTGAATATTTCTTGCCACTCCCGTCTGGCCTGCATAGTTTCTGTTAAGAAATCAGCTGACAACCGTATGGGTGCTCCCTTGTAATTACAGTGGTACCTCGAGATACGAGTGCCCTAACATACGAGATTTTTGAGATACGAGCCCTGGAGCGAGCAATTTTTGCTTTGAAATACGAGTAACAGTTGAGATATGAGTAATAACGCGGATCAGCTGGCTGCACACGACCCACCAGTTTACCAAGACTCGAGCGTCTCATAGTTTCCCATGCCTCAAGGTTACGGAACGAATTAAACTCGTATTTCGAGGTACCACTGTAACTGTTTTTCTCTTACTGCTTTTAATATTCTCTTTGTCTTTTGCTCTTGGTATTTTAATTATGATGTGTCATGGTGTAGCCTCTTTGGATTCCTTTTATATGGGGTTCTGTGTGCTTCCTGGACTTGTAAGTCTATTTCTTTCACCAGATGTGGGAAGTTTTCAGTCATTATTTCTTCAAATAGGTTTGCAGTATCTTGTTCTCTCTCTTCTTCTGGCACCCCCACAATTCTGTTGTTGGTACACTTGAATCTGTCCCAGAGGCTCCTTACACTATCTTCACATTTTTTGGATTCTTTTCTCTTCTTGCTTTTCCAGTTGAGTGTTTTCTGATTCTTTATATTTCAAATTTTTGACTTGATTCTTGCCTTCCTCTAGTCTGCTGTTAGGTCTCTGTATAATATTTTTTATTCCAGTCAGTGTATGTTTAATTTCTAGTTGGTCTTTTTTCATCTCTAGTTGGTCCTTTTTCATCTCCTCTTGGGTCTCGCTAAATTTATCCATCTTTTCTAGGATATTCTTGAAAAACAGTATAAGCGTGGTCATTTGTTTTCCTCCATTTCTTTTGTTTGTGATCTCTTCCATTGTCTCGGCATTTTCACTATGCCAGGAGAACTTCTGTGTTGGATTCAGCCTTATGATACAAGATTTGCAAAACTGCAAAAGCCTCTCTGTTGAGCTTGAGATGGGTAGAGTCTCAGGGCTTAAGGGACCTGCCAGTCGGCCCTGCCCTCCACGGCCCCTGGGTCTCACGTGACTCTGGGTAATCGCTGGAGTGGTCCCTGTGTGCGCGCACAGTGCCTCTAGATTGCTGCCTATCTGGCTCTCCTGTGCTCTGGGACCATATGAGTCTGGGTCCCCAGGGTTTCACCTGAAACTGGGTTTTAGTGGAGTTAGAAGTGGTGCAGTTGGGAGGCTCTGTACTAGTTTGGTGGTGGTGAACTACATTAGTTTTTTCTTATCTGAAGCTCTTTATCTCACCTTCAATTCTAAATGATAGCTTTGCTGGATAAAGTAATCTTAGTTGTAGGTCCTTGCTATTCATCCCTTTGAGAATTTTTGCCACTTCTGGCCTGCAAAGTTTCTGTTGAGAAGTCAGCTGACAGTCGTATGGGAGCCCCCTTGTACATAACTAACTGCTTTTCTCTTGCTGATTTTAATATTCTGTCATTGTCCTTTGCCCTTGGCATTTTAATTATGATGTGTCTTTGTGTAGGCCTCTTTGGGTTCTTGTTAGGAACTCTCTGCACTTTCCTGGACTTGTTAATTCTTTTTACTAGGTAGGGTAAATTTTCTGTTATTATTTCTTCAAATAGGTTTCAATATCTTGCTCTCTCTCTTCTTCTTCTGGAACCCCCATAATGAAATGTTGGTATGCTTGAAATTTTCCCAGAGGCTCCTTACACTCTTTATATTTTTGGATTATTTTTTTTCTTTTTGCTCTTCCAATTGGGTTTTTGTTTGTTTGTTTCCTTGTATTTCAAATCATTGACATGATTCCCAGAATCCTCTACTCTACTGTTGAATCCCAGTAAATTATTCTTTACTTCAGTTAGTGTATGATTAATTCTTACTTTTTCATGTCTTTGACATTCTCACTAAGATCCTTAAAAAGTTCACTAAGTCCATTGAGTAACCCTATATCCGTGGTTTTGAACTCTGTATCCAGTAATTTTCTTGCTTCTATTTCTTTCATTTGTGGCATGTTCATCTCCACATTTTGGCTGTTTCCCTGTTTGTTTCCATGTATTAGGTAGAGCCGCTATGTCTCCTGAAGTTGGTAGAGTAGCCTTGTGTAATAGGTGTCCTGTAGTGTGGTTCATTCACCCAAGCTGGGAATTCTAGTGCGCACCCATGTGGGTTGTGTGCACAGTTTTGTTGTAGTTGAGCTTTGATTGCTGTTGGCATCACTGGGAGGAATTGACCTCCAGGCCAATTGTCTATGAGAATCAACTACAGTGGAAGAGCTGCTGTGCAGGAAACACCTCTATGGAACAGGACTTATTTCAGTGGGGCTCTGGTGCTCACTGAGTCAGCTCCTTGAGTGTGTCGCTTGGATGTGTAGAGTTGTCAGCTGCTATGATCTGAAGCTGTCTATGGGGTGCACTGGCTCTAGGGCTTCCAGGGAGGTGCAAAGACAGGCACTGCCTGGGGCCACCTGGCAGGAGCTACTGAGAAATCTGCAAATGCCTGTTATTGGTATTGGGTTTGGAAGTGCCCAGGTGAGGCCCAGTTATGAAGCAAGGCAGGATGATGCTAATGCCAGGTCTTAGATTTGAGACATGCTGACAACAGCTGCAGCTTGTTTGAGAAATTTTAGCAAAATCTGAAGTCTGAGCCAGAACAGGTCATTCATATGGTAAAACTACTGCAAACAATTCAAGTGGAACTGCAAATTGGATGGGGTGAAGTCTCAAGGCAGAGCAAACAGTGTGAGCCAGGATGACAAAGACTCAGATATGGCTGCCACCCATCACTGGAACAGGAGAGGTCGCAGCACAGAAACAATAACCCCTGTGTAGGAGAAAGCTGCCACTGAGTTCCTGCCCCAATGCCAGACAATCCTTCCCCTATATGTGTGGATCCCCAAAGCTTCCTGATGCTGGAGCTCAGAGGGATAGAGTCTGAATAAGTTTGTGTGCTGGCCCTTTAAGAGGAATATCTGGGTCTCCAGCCACCTCCATGTTTCTCAATCACAATCCCCACTGTTGTTTCTTACAGCCTAAAGTTACAGGGACTTCTCTTCCCAGCTCTGGAACTCTGGACAGCCTCCACAGGGATGATCTCCCGCTCAATTAAAAAAATGGCACATGTGGGTGTCAAACCAGCCTGTTCTGTGCCTTCACTCCTCCTACCAGTCTCAAGGTGCTTTTTTCTTTACTTCTCTAGTTGTAGGACTTTCATTCAGCCAGCTTTGGGGCAATTATGAATGATGGTTGTTCTGTATTTTAGTTGTAATTTTGATGTGGTTGTGGGAGGCGGTGAGTATTGGCATTTACCTACGCCGCCATCTTGGTTCTTACCAACCTACATATTTTAGCTTGATGGTGTTGGGAAGCAAATTGCTAAGATATACTATAACTTGGAGCCTGGTCAGTACTCTGGGAAGTGCATTGTGCTTATAGTCAAGGAAAGGCCTATATGCCTGGGCCCTGGCCAACAGAGGGCCTGGGTAGGCTGCAGCTGCTGAGAAGGCGCAGCTCCGGGAAGCAGGAATAAGGGTGTTTCCAAGCTGGTACCACAGTGTCTGGGCTGCAAGCACAACTTCCTTGGAAATGAAGAGCCTGCAGAAGCCTATGATCACTTATCTGGTGAGAAGCCAGCATGATGGCTTCCCACAGGGCAAAGCTGGGCTTTCAGGGATTCTGACAAGCTCAGTGACCAAAAGCAGCCACACAAGGTGTTCTGGTCCTACATTTTTAACCAGGCAAGTCATAGAGGTTAGTCATGTCCCAGGCCTTAAAATTTCTTAGCAAAAGACTATCTTTAGAGGGAAATCCAAGATGGCGGCATAGGTAAACACCTACACTGCTGCCTCGCACAACAATTTCAAAACTACAACTAAAAGACAGAACGGACATCATCCAGAACCACAGGAAAGCTGGCTGAGTGTAAGTTCTACAACTAGAAGGAAAGAGAGGGGCTCACGGAGACCCAGAGGAGCTGCAAAAAGCTGAGGGGCTGTGGCTAAGCCCTCCGTCTTCATCTTCCCATCTTCAGAGCAGCTGAAGACTGGACGAGCCTCTGTGGTGTGCTTGCTGAGCGGCTTCTACCCCAGGGCAGTCAGTCTCAGGTGGAAGGTGGACGGTGTTGTCCACACCGAGGGCACCCAGAGCAGTGCCCCCTAGCAGAATGGCAAGGACGGCACCTACAGCCTCAGCAGCATCTTGACGCTGTCGGGTTGGGAGTAAGCACACCATACTGTCTACGCCTGCGAGGTCACCCACCAGGGCCTGACTGCTGCTCTTGTCAAGAATTTCAGTACCACAGAATGTTAGAGAGAGGCCTGCGGGTCCTCCACCCCCTCCTCAGCCCTGTCCCACAGGAGACCTCCCCCCCCCCTATTGCAGTACTCTAGCCCCTCTTCCCACCTCACCCTTGCCCCATCTTTGGCTTTAATCAGGCTACTAGGAGGATGGAAAGGAATAATAAAGTAAATATTTGCACTTGTGACAAAAAAAAAAAAAGACTATCTTTACCTAAATGAGCCCTGTCCATTGTTCTTATGCATCTAGAGTAATATACCTTTGAAATGTCAGCGTAATTTGCTTTTCCAGTCCTCTTGGAGGCACCAGAGTGCAGACCACAGACCTTTTATTGTTATGTGTTCCTGCATGCCATCTCCATGTGTTATAAATTTTAGTTACCAACGACCTGTCCCCACCAGTGTAAAAGAAATATGTGTCTCTGTATCTTACTTTTTATCCAATTCTTGAGATTTCCCCACTTTCCTTTTTTCTGCCCCACTTCACCTACCACCAATGGATTTCGAAAAACCTTGCTTACATTCTAATAATATAGAACCCTCCTACCCAGGAACAACGTGTATCTTCCCATTGACTTAGGAATCTCCATCAGCTTCATTTCCCAGTTGTTCTTTGGTTGGCTTTACTGTCTCACCCTGAGCATCCAGCTTAGTACAGGGGTGGACAAAAGTAGGTTGTTAATAAATAATACAATCTATAATAATAAAAGCATAATATACTAGTTATACTGGACGTCTGAATGGACGGTCCAGAATTATCATACAGATGAGCAAAGCTTCTCATATCAACTCGAGAGACTGTCCAAAGAAAGGCCCTGGCTGGTGTGGCTCAGTTGTTTGGAGCGTTGTCCCAAACAACAAAGGGTCTCAGGTTCAATCCCTAGTCTGAGTATATACAGGGGCTACAGGTTTGATCCCCGGTCAGGGCGCATACAGGAGGTAACCCATTGATGTTTCTCACATCGATGTTTCTTTCTCTCCCTCTTCCTTCCTCTCTAAAATTAGTAAAGGAACATATCCTCAGGTGAGGATTTTTTAAAGTCCCGAAAGCTGTCCTCTCACCCTGGCTTGAACCCCTGCCCTCCCCAGAAGCACTACTTTGACAGGGGGCAGAATTCTCTGAGTCAGCCTGTGGCTCTCAATTCCATGCCTGGAGTGGGAACGCTCTGAGAGTGGGTCTGGCTGGAGCCTCCTCTACTGAGAGTGGGGAGGGGCAATCCCCAAGGAAAACCCCTGAAGATAGAGTGGATGCTGGGTGGGCAGAAAGAGCAGAAACTTCACAAAAATATACCATATCTGTGTGTGCTCCTGTGGTATCCCTAGCCCTCCTCATGTCTCCACTGCCAACGGGCTGCCCAGACCTGGTTATGTGGCTGAGCCACTGAGCAAGTCATTTGGGCTGCAGGACCTTGCTGTACTTACCAGCACCTGCCCAGCCTCAGCCCTTTGTAGAATCCAGACTGAGCCAGCCAAGTCCTGCCATGGGACCCTCCTTACCTTCCCCAGCGAGGGGCAGCAGAACAAGGAGACACATATGCCACTTAACAGCCAGGAGAATTCAGTTGCAAACTCTCAGATCTCAAAATAGGGGTAGTAATCCCTGTGCACCTGCCTGAGTAGGGAAGACAGCTACAGGAGGATGCTTTGCAGGCCCAAGGCACTGTCAAATGTGGGCTGGCCAATAGGTCTCCTGGCACTGAGCTTGGAGAATGGGCCTTGGATCAAGGTGTGGTCCCCAGATCAGCAGCTCCATGTGAATCAGATGCCCACCGTTTTCCAGCGAGATACACATTGGTCCACAAAAGATCACCACTGGAGGGTTTGCTGCAGCCTCGCTTCTGGCCTATCACAGAGCTGGAAAGGGGAGTGTTTGCTTTGGATTCTGCAGCTGATCAACACCCTACTCAAGCTTCAACATTCTAAATTTCAGAGTTCTCAAACCTATCCCGCAGCCATGCTTGGGCCAGCATGGTATTTCCCGCGTGTCCCTGATCCTGTTCTGTCAGCAGGAAGGCCTGGGGCTTCTCAGAGCATAGGCTCCTCTGTGTGTAGGGGCAGGAGCAGAGCTCTCAGTAGCTCCAAGCGCTGAACACTTGGCCAGGTACTGAACGGAGACCCTACACCCACAAAGCACCAAACAGATGAATGAAATTCTTCATAAGCCACCATGTTATTCATTCCAAGTGCTGTCTCAAATGGCACAGATGTCTGGAGCCCAATCCTCTGAGGAGATTTGGGGTCACAAGGAGGCTCCCACCCACCCAAAAGGAAGCTGAGTCTATCTGGGAGCAGCAGACGTGCTTGTGGGGAGGCTGTGGTAATGGGGAGGGCAGGTGTGGCAGCTCAGGGTTTCCCAGAAGCCAGAGAGCCAGGGTGGAGTGGGTTATCTCCTACTTGTTCCTCTTACACTGGCCACAGCTGGGAGGTCCTGGATGGTGCCCGCAGGCAGCTGGCACACTATGCTTTTGGCAGAGATTGAAGGTCGCTGGGAGGACTGAAGGGAGGGAGGAGAAGTTGGGCTCTTGTCTTCTCTCCTGTGAGCTCAGGAGAGAAGCCTAGGGCCTTGGGCTTAGGATGGCTCTGCCCTCAGATAAGAACAGGGAAAGCTCACAGGAGAGAATAAAGAGCCCAACCCCTCAGTCCAGCTGCTATACAGAAAGAAAAGCCACCAGTCAATTTTAGGGCCTGGGGATGTCCTCTGGCCCTGGGGCAGCCCAGCAGGTCCCTGACCACCGGCCTGGGAGGTGGGAAGGTGGAGGAGGCATCTCACACTATTGACAGACAGACATCCTCACCCCATTTATAGATAAGACAGTGGGGCTCAGAGAGGACAGAGCACCCAGAGGGATGGCAGGCGGGAGTGGTCGGGTGCTGACTGCTAACTGGGTAAGGAGGAGCCCGGGGGCCTGTGGTGAGAGGACTAACCTGGGGGCAGGGGACAGCACTGACCAGGGAAATGGGAGACCTGAGCGTCTGAGCGAAGACGCCAAGGTGAGGGCAGGCACAGGGGGAGCACAGAGGGAGCCCAGGCCAGCAGGGAAAACGCACTGCGGATTAGCCCGAAGGCAGGTTGAGTCAGGGGCTGGGCATCAGGGCCAAAGCAGGGCAAACAAAGGGTACTGCTAGATGCCCCTCAGGTTCTCGCTTTGTGGGCCTGGCCTGGCCACCCTGATGTTTGAGGCCCTAGATGTTCACATTCTGACCCCCTTCCTATTGTCCCCCTTAGGGGTTGGTGTCTCCCTCTCCATAAGCGCATTTTAGTCCACCTCACAGTTGGCCCAGCAGGAAGGTCTGTACCAATGCTCTGAGCTCCTGTCCTTCCAATCAGCTCATCTTAGGACAACCTTCCAGGATGCACTTCCCACTCTGGCCACAGGAACCTGGAATGTCTCCAGATCCTGGAATGTGATACCCAGTCACTCAACACCCATAGAAATGCAAGTGAGTGCTGGGTTCTCACAGTCCTTACCTCTCAGAGGTGACAGTCAGAGGGGACAGTACCACGGGGGTGGGGGGCCAGGAGCACACCCTGGATAACGGGAAGGCTCCGTTTGCTGAGGATGGAGCCTAGGGCAAGGCCTCCCACAGATGGAGAGGCAGGGAAGGCTGCAATGGAGATCCACGGGCAGCTCAGAGCAGGCGGGAGGCATGGGGAAGGGAGAGCCTGGCTCAGATGCTCAGGCACTGAGGATCTGTGGCAGGTGTGGGCTTTGTTCTATGAACAACGAGAACCCAGCCAGGGCCGCCCATGTGGACATGTGAAGTGACCAGTTTGTGTTTGGGGAACCCCCTCTGGCAGCCTGCACCCACTGAGGGGAAGCCGGGGCAGAAGCAGACTCAGGGGCAGTGGGCGCGCTGTCAGCTCCAGCGGGGGCTACAAGTATGACGTGCCAGTCAAGGAAAGGGCAGAGATGGCAGGTGCATAATGGTCACAGGGTTTGCAGCTCTGAGGAGGGGTCCCAGGCAGATGACACAAACTTGAGAGAACATTTGTCTGGATCACAGAAACTAAAGAACTAAGCTAAAGTTTACTCCCCCACATACCAGCTGGGCGACTGGGACCCCTTCACTGCCACCCACCTGTGCACAGGGATTTCATCTGTACTCGGGACTTCAGCCACCACAGGGGTGCTCCCAGCTCCCACCTGCAGCTCCTGCCCAATCCTGCCCATTCTCCCTCCCCCCCACTTCGCCACACACACACACACACACACACACACACACACACACACATGCCCAGCTTCTCCCAGACACTGCACCTAGGTGTCCTCAGCCACCCAAAGAGCCTGTCCATCCAAATGGAACTCACACCTTCTCCCTGATGCCCTACCCACCCCTGCTCCTCCTGCTTCCTCTATTGGGGGTGGTGTCACAACAGCCAGAAACAGTTGGCACCGTAGACTGGGGCTTTCAGACTTGGAGGTGCACAGCAATCACCTAGGGTCTTGTGAAAATGCAGGTTCTGGTCCAGCAGGTCTGGGAGGCTGGAGATCCCGCATTTAAGACAGGCCCCAGGCACTGCGGAGGCTGCTGGGCCTCAAAGCTGCACTGAAAGCTTGCGGCTTTCTTTTCCCTTCCCTCTGTCCCCTCCCCTCCCATCTGGGTACTTCTGGAATCCTCCCACCTGCCTCCTCTACCAGGTTCATAGGCTCTCACCTGGACCATCACAGCCATCTCTTGATGTTGCTAAGCGGTATTCTCGGGAGAGGTAGAATGTCCCCTGGCAGTTTTTACAACCCTTCCAACAGTAAGAGTTGGGGTGGGGTGTTGTCCAGGCCAAGGGCAGGTCACAGAGGCCAAGACTCCTCAGCACAGACCCTGTACAGGGGGCTGGAGGACAGGCACACAGCAGTGCCCTGGAGGAACTGCCAAGATCAAAGCTATGAAGTGAACTCTAATGGTGTCATCCCATTAGCCCTGGAGTCTCATTCCACAGTGGGCTGGAAGGGCCTGGACAGAAGCAATGAAGAGCCAAGGGCGAGGCTCCACCCCCAGAGGAGGATGGGAGGCCTGGACACCACACTCTGTGCTCTAAATCAATGGATCTCAGGTTGTCACAGTGTGGACTAAAATCACTTGTTAAAATACAGACGTTCCCAACCCCAGAGACTCTTATTCTACCTCCCCAGGGAGCCATCATTTTAAAAGAAAAAACAACTAACAAAACCTCCAGAGATGTAGGTGCCCAGCCAAGTCTGTGAGGCTGCTCTTCATCCTCATGCCAATGGCTCCACCTGGCGGCCTTTGGGCGAGTTGTATGAATTTTAAAGGGAGGTCACCAGTGCATCCTCTTCCTGGACATAAGATAAGCTCTCTACACTCATTATCTATTCTCATTTTCCCAACAAACCCCTGCATGAGACAGCCTTGCGCCGTTTCATTTATGGGGAAACTGAGACTCAGAAAGTGGAGGTGCATCTCCAAAATCACACATCTAGAAAGTGGAGAAGCCAGGGTTAGGCTACAGGTCTATCTGAACCGCAGCCCTGCCATCCATGCCAATGGCCTGTAAATATGGCTGATAATCAGTCACCTAGGCAGCCTCTTCAAGCTCAAGATGAGGTTTCAGGATCAGCCTCATGCATGTGGCTCCTTGTCCTCTCAAGCAAGAGTGGCACACAGGATAGTCAAAGGCAGAAGACTGTGGCCACCCAGG
Organism: Lasiurus cinereus; assembly: GCA_011751065.1. Classification (NCBI taxonomy): domain Eukaryota; kingdom Metazoa; phylum Chordata; class Mammalia; order Chiroptera; family Vespertilionidae; genus Lasiurus; species Lasiurus cinereus. The sequence continues at coordinate 2,896,907 of JAAGEH010000289.1, read as the reverse complement.
GCAGAGGCTGGCCTGGAGCTGAGGGACTCCAGAGGTCCCTCCTGGCTAAACCAGGCCTTACCCTTGAGTTGCTGAATTGGAAGGACCTGGAGTTCTCAGGGAAGGAGCTGTGAGGGATGCCTGAGGACTCAGAGCAGCATCTATTTATCAACCAGAGAGGAAATATTTCACACACACTACGTGTGTGTGTGTGTGTGTGTGTGTGTGTGTGTGTGTGTGTGTGTGTGT
>JAAGEH010000289.1:2873707-2896669 GCA_011751065.1 Lasiurus cinereus | reverse complement strand
TGTGTGTGTGTGTGTGTGTGTGTGTGTGTGTGTGTGTGTGTGTGTGTTTAAAGACAAACCTACAAGCATGGGGAGAACAGAAGAGGGAACAACAGCAATAGAGTTTTGGAAGCAGGGAAGCAGATACTTGAATGGTAACTGACCTAGCAGTGTACATTGGCTAGGTGTTTTCCCAAGTCCTGTTTACATCAGAGTAAAGCAGTGGTGGGGAGTGACAGGCCCTGGGCAATATAAGGCCTGCAAAATCATTTGATTTAGCTCTGCCATGGCATTAGGGGTGAGTTAATTAAATGTTTGATCAAATATAGAAGGCTAATCTTTAAGTTGATAATTTTGTATGGCCCGAGAATGATGTTAAACATACCCAAATGGCCCTTGGCAGAAAAACGGTTGCCTTGCTCTGGAGTAAAGGAATAAAAGCCCTGTGATTGTGACAAGAGCTCCCCTCCTCATCTTCTCATTTGTCCAGCACTTGAATAAACCACTTCCTGTTTTCATTATTTATATATATGAAATATATGTAAAAGCCCAAGTGACCATTATGACCGAATGACCAGTTAACCAGTCACTATGATGCACATTGACCACCAGGGGGCAGACACTCAATATAGGAGCTGCCCCCTGGTTGTCAGTGTACTCCCATGGCCAACTTCCCACAGTCAGCCAACCTCTCACCATCCCTCCTCCCAGCTGGCCTGATCACTGGCCAGGCCCAGGGCCCCCATCCATGCACAAATTCATGCACCAGGCCTCTAGTAAATAAATAAAAGCCTTATGACCCTAACACAAAGAAAAAGGGCTGTCCATCAATAGACGAATAGATTTTAAAATGTGGTATATACACAATGGAATATTATTCAGCCATAAAAAGAAGGAAATCTTGCCATTTAAGACAATGTTACTGGACCTTGAAGGCATAATGATAAGAGAAATAACTTAGACAAAGAAGAACAAATACTGTGTAATCTAATTTCTATGTGGGATCTTATAAACAAACAAACAAAAAAATCCCTGAACTCACAGGGAAGTGATTGCCAGAGGAGTAATGTGGGGTGGGCAAAATGGGTGAAAGTGGTCAAAAGATATGAACTCCTAGTTATGAAATAAATAAGTCCTAGGGATGAAATATAATGTACAGCAGAGTGACTATAGATAACCAATATTAGTGGTGAGGAACAAGATATGGAGGTTAAAATAGTAAAAATTCTGTTTAAAATAGAGTAACGACTTCACTTATCTGATTTCACTCCCTTGAAATGCCATGGAAACTACAATAAAGGCATGAGGAGAGGTGAACAGGCTCTTGGGGAGAAAAGAGAGAGGGAAACAACAAGAAAATTTAGAAGCTGGAAAGCAGCTCTTCAATTCATAACTGACTTAGACTCCAGACAACAGAAACAAAGTCAGGAATGGAGATAGCTGAGAAACTATCCAAGCCCCTGCACCACAACATGGGCCACAGGATCTAGCAGCAGTAGGTAATGAGTCCAGCACTCCAACTCCCACTCTAAAACCAGGACACTGGATGACTACCTGCCTGTAGCAGCAGCAATAGTAAAATCTTAGGTTGTTCCACGCCCTAGACCCTTGCTCTACAAACAGACAATCACACCAGCCAAGTAGGAATGTCTCACTGCCCATAGCCACAAGACAACAACAACAAAAATGCTTGAACAATCAATTACAAATTCTCTTGAAACAAACAAACAAAAAAAAGAAAATCTCAGCAAAGAAGTTATAAAAAAGAATCAAAATGAAATTGTGTGTCCCCCCCAAATGTATACACATTTTAACAACTGATAACGCACTTAATTTTCACACCTTTTAAGATTTAAGTGATTTGAAATAATGGGTGAAGCTAGACTAAGCTTTGAACAAAGAAAATTTTTCACTGGGCTTTTTTATGGGGGACATAAAAGATAAAGTTAACAGTAAAAGCCAGCAATAGTTGATGAATTGAGGACACTCAAATATCAAACAAATGATTCTTGATGATTGCGATTCCACTGTTTCAACTTATCACCAGTGCCTGGATCAAAACGGTGTCAAAAAAAAGTATTCATTTCTGTAGATTCTTTTAAATTTTGAAAATGAACTGTATGTTAATAAATACTGACTTTAAAATCATTCACAGTGTGTATACATTTTTTGAGACCCCCTATATTCAAGAATTGGAGAAAAACCCAAATAAATCACCAAGACACAACATAATTAAACTTCTCAAAACTAAAAGCAAAGGGGGAAAAGTCCTCAAAACAGCTACAAAGGAACAGCAATTCCTTGAAAAAATTTTTCTTTTTGCAATCACGAAGGCCAGAAGGAAGCAGCACAACGTTTTTCATGTGCTAAAAGAAAAACTGTCAACTCTGAAGCCTAAATCTGATGAAATTCTCCTTCAAAAATGAAAGGGAAATAAAAATATTTTCAAATGAGGGGCAATTAAGAGAAATTGTTGCTAGCAGACCTGTCCTTAAAGTATGGCTAAAGGAAGCCCTCCAAAAATAAAGAAAATGATAACTCAAGGAGACTGAGGCCCTCAGAAATAAAGGAAGAACAATGGAATGGAATATCTTATTCTTCATGAGTTTCCTTAATCATATTTTATAGTTGAAGCAAAAGTTATTGCACCACCTATCGTGGTACTCAGTGTATGTAGAAAAAATACTTAAGAAAATCATATTTTTTAAGGGGGGAGGTTAAAAGAACATAAATGTAGGTAAGTGTTCTGTACTTTACTCAAAATAGTGAAACATCCACTCCAGTAAACCATGATTACGTTCCTTTCATATATGACAATCCTAAAGCAAACCCTAATAAAACTATACAAAACAATATATTCAAAAATTATCAATCAGTGAAAATGGAACTCTTAAAATAAAGCAACAGACTTAGCTCTGATATATCAATAATTGCTTTAAAAGTAAATAAGTACATCAAATAAAAGAGATTTGGAAGAGCAAATTAAAAAATAATAACCCAACTAACTGTATATTGTCTACAAGAAATTCACTTAAATATAGGTAAGTTCAAAGTAAAAGTATGAGAAAATAGTATCTCCAAGCCAGATAGTTTCACTGGAGTATTTTACCAAACATTAAAAGAATTAATACCAATTTTATACAATCTATTTCAGAAAATAGGAGAGGAGGGACACTTCCCAACTCATAAATCAGTGTTCCCTGATACCAAAACTAGACAGAAGTAGCACAACAAAGAAAACTAGAGAACAATATCTCTCTGGAATTTAGATGCAAAAATTATCAAGAAAATGTTAACAAATCAAATTCAAAAATGTATAGAAAGAATAGTAAACTATGACAAAGAGGATTCATTCTATGTATGTAAAGTTGGTTCAATATTTGAAAATCAAAAAGGAAGGTCATATGATTATCTCAATTTATGCAGGAAAAGCATTTGACTAAATACGGGAACTAAACCATTCATGATAAATATTCTCAGTACATGTAGAAAAAAGAAGGACTTCCTTAACATCATAAAGAATATATACAAAGCCTAGGGCTAACATTATACTTAATGGTGAAGATTGAATGCTTTCCCTTTAAGATTGAGAACAAGGCAAGAAAGTCTGCTCTCATCACTCTTATTCAACATATAACTGGAAGTACTAGCCACTGTAAAAAGGCAAGAAAAAAGCCAAAAACAAACAAACAAAAAAAGGCATATAGATTGAAAAGGAAGGATAAAAAATGCCTCTACATGATTGCCTACATAGAAAATTCCAAGAATTGTACAAAAAAATCATGTAGAACTAATAAGTAAATTCAATAATGTGGCAGGATATAAAATGACCATGCAAAAATCAATTGTATTTCTATACACTGACAATGAAAATGTGGAAATTAAAGTAAAAAAATACCATTTAAAATTACTCCAAAGAAATGAAATACTTAGGTTTAAATATAACAAAGCATGCACAAAATTTATATGATGAACTTTATGAAATGCTGATGAAAGAAATAAATGAAGTCCTAAATAATTGGAGAGACATACCATGGTCAAGATTTGAAAGACTCAACATAGTAAAGGTGATAATTCTCCCCAAATTTATCTACAGGTTTACCACAATTCATATAAAAATCTCAGCAAGGTTGCCCTAGCCCAGTGGTCAGCAAACTCATTAGTCAACAGAGCCAAATATCAACAGTACAATGATTGAAATTTCTTTTGAGAGCCAAATTTTTTAAACTTAAACTTCTTCTAATGCCACTTCTTCAAAATAGACTCGCCCAGGCCATGGTATTTTATGGAAGAGCCACACTCAAGGGGCCAAAGATCTGCATGTGGCTCGTGAGCTACAGTTTACTGACTACTGCCCTAGTCAGTTTTGCTCAGTGGATAGAGCATCAGCCTTCAGACTGAAGGGTCTAGGGTTTGATTTTGGTCAAGGGCATATACCTTGGTTGCAGGTTCCCCAGCCATGATCAGGTGCATGTTTCACTCTGTCTCTCCCTCTCCTTTCCACTCTCTCTAAAAATCAATGGAAAAATATCTTCAGGTGAGAATTAACAACAAAATCTCAACAAGGTTTATTTCATAGATATGAAAAATCTTTTTCAATAATTTAGATGGAAAAGGAAAGGCCCTGTAGTAGCTAAGACAATTTTTAAAAAGAAAAATAAAGTAGGAGTAACCACTCTTCTAGATGTTAAGGCTTTACTATTAACTACAGGAATAAAAAGAGTGTGATATTGGCAGAGGAATCATCACACAGACCAATGGAACCAGGTAAAGAATGAAGAAAAAGAACTATACAAATATGCTCAATTTTTGATGAAGGAACAAAGCATTTCAATGAGGGATGGGTAGCTTTCTTATTAAATAGTGCTGGAGCAACTAGATACCCAAAACAATAACAAAAAACAGAAAACTATGACCTAATCCTCCCAGTTTATGCTAATTTTAACTAAAAATGGACCATGAACTTAAATGTGAAATGTAAAGCTATAAAACTTCTAGGAAAAAAGTAGGATTATTCAGGATCTAAAATTATACAGAAAGTTATTAAAAGAACCAAAAGCACAATGCATAAAAGAAATAATCAATTAATTACACCTCATCAAATTTAAAAACTTTTACTTAAACAATAGATTCTGTTAAAAGTATAAAAACACAGATGGACAGAAAATACTTGTGAATCACACATCTAACAAAGGACTTTTACCTGGATTATATAAAGAAACTCTGAAAACCCAGTATTAAAAAGAACAATTAAAATGGACAAAAAACATGCATGGACATTTCATCAAAGAAGATATACAGATGACAGATAAGCACATGAAAAAATGTCAACATCATTAGTCATTAGAAAAATGCCAGTTAAAACTACAATGAGAGAGAAAAATGGTGGCTGAATAGGCAGACGTGTCGTGGGTCTTGACCTGGAGCAGAGAAAAGGAGCAACTAAATCAAATACATACACCCAGAATTGGTGAATTAGACATAGCTGGTGAGACAATTTGCAGCCAGGAAGGGCAGAAGATGCCTGGAGAAGAGTAGGATCAGGGATCTGGGCTGGAGAGAGACGTGTGATCACCAAGCCAAAAGGGTCAGAAGGAAGCTGCATTGCACCAAGTCCATGTCCCTTGAGGACAGGTATAACATCCTACTGTGGAAAGGAAGTTAACAGGGCTGCTGGTGGCTGGGGAATCTAGATCTAAGTCACAGCCACGAGAAGCTGCACCCAGAAAGGCATCCTGAAGAGCTACCTAAGCCGCATGGTGCCAGGGGGGAAGAGAAACTCGCAGTCACATGGTTGTTTTGCCTCTGTTTTGTCTTTCCTTTTATTCACTAAACCCAGTTCATAGGACCTTTCAATGACACTCATCCAAAGCTGTGAAACAGGTAGAGTTGCAGATTTTTAGAGTCTGGCAAGAGGCTGTGGAGGAGAGCAGGACAGGAAGAGGTGACCAGGAATCCAGCACTGAAATATTTGTGACTCTCCAAAATCTAAGCAGCAATTTTTCTCCTGAAGAACCAATCACTTGCAGCATTCTCAAGATAGCTAATACAGCCACACCCAGCTTACACCTCCAGCTTTACAAAGGAAACAAAGACTCTGAATAGCCCCAAAGAGCTTTCAGGGACTGGGATGAAGAGGAGTCAACCCCAGAAAGCAATACAGCACAACTCCCAAATAAAGCATCAGAAACAGATGCTTGAGTGATTAAGATTGACAACAGGCAGACAGGCAAAGCAACAGACAAACAGAGCAGTGGATCGATTTGCTGACTACTTAAAAGGAAACTGAGAAGTGGCAGACAGTGGTTTGCCATGAGGCATTAAAACTCAGCTGAAGCGAACAACAGCCACCATTTTTCTCTCTCATTGTAGTTTTAACTGGCATTTTTCTAATGACTAATGATGTTGACATTTTTTCATGTGGTTTAAGACATGAGTCATTAAAACTCAGCTGAAGCGAACAACAGCACTTTTTTATTTTTTATCTTTTTTTAAAAGCATATTTTTATTGATTTCACAGAAGAAGGAAAAGGGAGAGATAGAAAATCAATGATGAGAGAGAATCATTGATTGGCTGCTCCCTGCATGTACCCTACTGGGGATCAAGCCAGAAACCCAGGCATGTTCCCTTGATCAGAATCAAATCCGAGACCCTTCAGTCCACCAGACAACACTCCATCCACTGAACCAAACCAGCTATGACTATCTTTTTTTTTAATATTTATTAATTTTTATACATATCTCCCCATTGCCTCCCTCCCAGACATACCCCAACCCCTCAGTGTCTATGTTCATTGGTTATGCTTATATGCATGCATACAAGTCCTTTGATTGATCTCTTATCTAGCTCACTTAACTTTAGTCTTCCTGCTGCAATTTCACAGTCTGTTTGAAGCTTTACGGTCTCTGTATCTATCCTTTTGTTCATCAGTTTATAATGTTCTTTATTATCTACAAATGAGTGAGATCATGTGATGCTTCTCATTCATTGACTGGCTTATTTCACTAAGCATCAGGTTCTCCAATTCCAACCAGGTTGCTGCAAATGGTAAGAATTCCTTCTTTTTAATGGCAGTATAGAATTCCATTGTGTAGATGTACCACAGTTTTCTGATCCACTCATCTGCTGACGGGCACCTAGGCTGTTTCCAAATTGTGCCTATTGTAAATTGTGCTGCTATGAACATAGGGGTGCATAAATCCTTTCTGATTGGTGTTTGTGATTTCTTAGGATAAATTCCTAAGAGTGGGATAACAGGGTCAAATGGGAGATTCATTTTTAGTTTTTTGAGGAAACTCCATACTGTTCTCCACAGTGGCTGCACCAGTCTGCATTCCCACCAACAGTGCACAAGGGTTCCTTTTTCTCCACATCTTCGCCAACACTTGTCATTTGTTGATTTGTTGATGATTGCCATTCGGACAGGTGTAAGATGGTATCGCAATGTCGTTTTGATTTGCATCTCTCGAATGATTAATGACTTTGAACATGTTTTCATGTGTCTCTTGGCCGTCCTTCTGTCATCTTTCGAAAAGGTTCTATTTAGGTCCGTTGCCCATTTTTTTATTGGATCGTTTATCTTCCTTTTATTAAGTTGTATAAGTTGGCTGTAGATTTTGTAGATTAAACCTTTATCAGTGATAACATTTGCAAATATGTTCTCCCATACAGTGATCTTTCTTGTTGTTTTGTTGATGGTTTCTTTTGCTGTGCAAAAGCTTTTTATTTTGATGTAGTCCCATTTGCTTATTTTTTCTTTAGCTTCCATTGCCTTTGGAGCAGTATCAGTGAAGAAGTTCTTTCGGCATATATCTGAGATTGTGCTACCTGTGGATTTCTCTAGTATTTTTATGGTTTCCCTTCTAATGTTTAAGTCCTGTATCCATTTTGAGTTTATTTTTGTGTTTGGTGTAAGTTGGTGGTCCAGTTTCAATTTTTTTGCATGTATCTGTCCAATTTTCCCAACACCATTTATTGAAGAGGCTATCTCGGCTCCATTGAATGTTCATGCCTCCTTTGTCAAATATTAGTTGAGCATAGTGGTTTGGTTGGATATCTGGGTTCTCTATTCTATTCCATTGGTCTATATGTCTGTTCTTGTGCCAGTACCATGCTGTTTTGAGAACAGTTGCTTTGTAGTATAGCTTGAAATCTGGTAATGAGAACCCATAAACGTTATTCTTCTTTCTCAGAATTGCTGTAGCTATTTGTGGTCTTTTTTTGTTCCAGATGAATCTGTGAAGAATTCTTTCTAGGTCTGTGAAATATGTCGTTGGTATTTTAATGGGTAGTGCATTAAATCTGTAGATTGCTTTGGGTAGTATGGACATTTTAATGATGTTGATTCTCCCAATCTATGGGCATGGTATGCTTTTCCATCTGTTAACATCTTCCTCTATCTCTTTTTTCAGTGTCCTGTAGTTTTCTACATATAGGTCTTTTACCTCTTTAGTGAGGTTTATTCCTAGGGATCTTAATTTTTTTGGTGCGATGGTAAATGGGATTGCTTTTTGAGTCTCTCTTTCTATAATTTCACTATTAGTGTACAGAAATGCCACAGATTTTGTGGTATTAACTTTGTATCCTGCTACATTGCCAAATTCATTTATTAAGTCAATTAATTTTGGGATGGAATCCTTCGGGTTTTTTATGTACAGTATCATGTCATCTACAAATAAGGACAGCTTTACTTCTTCTTTTCCAATTTGGATGCCTTTTATTTCTTCTTCTTGTCTAATTGCAATGGCTAATACTTCCAGTACTATGTCGAACAGGAGAGGTGAGACTGGGAATCCCTGTCTTGTTCCTGTTCTTAGGGGAAATGGTTTTAGTTTTTGCCCATTCCGTATGATGTTAGCTGTGGGTTTATCATATATGGCTTTTATGATGTTGAGGTATGCTCTTTCTATTCCCACTTTGCTGAGAGTTTTTATCAAGAAAGGGTGCTGGATTTTGTCAAATGCTTTTTCTGCATCAATTGATATGACTATGTGATTTTTATCTCTCAATGTGTTTATGTGATGTATCACATTTATTGATTTGCAGATATTGTACCATCCCTGCATTCCTGGGATGAATCCTGCTTGGTCATGGTGTATGATGTTTCTGATGTACTGCTGGATCTGATTTGCTAGAATTTTGTTGAGGATTTTGGCATCTATGTTCATGAGAGATATGGGCCTATAATTCTCTTTCATTGTGTTGTCTTTATCTGGTTTTGGTATTAGGGTGATGCTGGCTTCATAGAAGGTGTTTGGAAGTGTTCCTTCTTCTTGAATGTTTTTGAACAGTCTGAGGAGGATAGGTTTTAATTCTTCCTTGAATGTTTGGTAAAACTCTCCTGTGTAGCCATCTGGTCCCGGGCTTTTATTTGCTGGAAGCTTTTTGATGACTGCTTCAATTTCTTCTGTAGTTATTGGACTATTGAGATATTTGGCTTCCTCCTCATTGAGTTTTGGAAGGTTATATTTTTTTAGGAAAATGTCCATGTCTTGCAGGTTGTCCAATTTGTTGGAATAGAGTTGTTCATAGTATTTTTTAACAATCCTTTGTATTTCCACAAGGTCTGTTATTCCTCTTTCATTTCTGATTTTGTTTATTTGGGTCTTCTCTCTTTGCTTCTTGGTAAACCTGGCTAGAGGTCCATCAGTCTTGTTGATCCTTTCAAAAAACCAACTCTTTGTTTTGTTGACCTTTTGAATTGTTTCTTTGGTCTCCAAGTTGTTTATCTCTGCTCTGATCTTCATTATTTCCTTCCTTCTGAGTACACTGGGCTTTTCTTGTTGCTCTCGTTCTAGCTCTTTGAGTTGTAGATTTAGGTAATTTATTACCATTGTTTCCTGTTTTTTGCAGTAGGCTTGTAGGGCTATGAACTTCCCTCTCAAGACTGCTTTCACTGTGTCCCATAAATTTTGTATTGTTGTGTTGTCATTGTCATTTGTTGCCATGATGTTTTTTATTTCTTCCTTTATCTCTCTGGTTACCCAGTCGTTGTTTAATAGCATGCTGTTTAGTCTCCAGGTGTTTGATTTCTTTTTATTGTTTTTATTATAGTTGATTTCCAGGTTTATGCCACTGTGGTGTGAGAAAATGCTTGATATGATTTCTATCTTCTTGAATTTGAAGAGACTTTTCTTATGACCCAACATATGATCTATCTTTGAAAATGACCCATGTGCACTGGAGAAGAATGTATATTCTGTGGCTTTGGGGTGAAATGTTCTGAAGATGTCAATTAATTCCATCTGGTCTAGTGAGTCATTTAGGATTGATGTTTCTTTGTTGATTTTTTGTTTAGAGGATTTGTCCAATGGTGACAGTGGGGTATTAAAGTCTCCTACTATGATTGTATTACTGTCAATCTCTCCCTTAATATCCTCCAAGAGTTTTTTTATGCATTTAGGTGCACCTATATTGGGTGCATATATGTTTACCAGAGTTATTTCTTCTTGTTGGATTGTTCCTTTAGTATTATGAAGTGGCCTTCTTTATCTCTTATTATGTCCTTCACTTTGACATCTAATTTGTCAGATATAAGTATTGCAACCCCAGCTTTTTTTTCATTCCCATTTGCCTGAAATACCATGTTCCATCCCTTCACCCTCAATCTGTGTGCATCTCTTTTCCTGAGGTGGGTTTCTTGCCGACAGCAGATATATGGATCATGTTTTCTTATCCAATCGGTTACCCTATGTCTTTTGACTGGAGCATTTAATCCGTTTACATTTAAAGTTATTATTGATAAGTACTTTTCTGTTGTCATTTTTAGTCCTTACCCCCGAGTTCCTTCTTTGCTTCCTCTGTCTTTTTATTACAGCAGACCCTTTAACAGTTCTTGCATTGCTGGTTTGGTGGTAATATATTCCCTTAGTCCTTTTTTGTCTGTGAAGCTTTTGATTTCACCTTCAATTTTGATTGAGAGTCTTGCAGGGTACAGTATTCTTGGATTCAGACCCTTCCTTTGCATGACTTTGTATATTTCATTCCATTCCCTTCTAGCCTGATGAGTTTCTGTTGAGAAGTCAGTAGCTAGTCTTATGGGGGTTCCTTTGTGGGTAACTTTCTATTTGTCTCTGGCTGCTTTTAAGATTCTTACTTTGTCGTCGGTGTTTGCCAATTTAATTATAATGTGCCTTGGTGTTGGTTTGTTGGGGTTCATTTTGCTTGGGACTCTGTGAGCTTCTTGGATTTGTATGGGTTTTTCCTTTCCTATATTGAGGAAATTTTCTGTCATTATTTCTTCAAACATGTTCTCTAATCCTTGTTCAGTTTCCACTCTTTCTGGAACCCCAATTATGTGGATGTTGTTTTGTTTCCCAAAGTTCCCTTAGGCTCTCCTCTTGCTTTTTAACTTTTTTTTCTAGAAGCTGCTGTACTTGGGTATTTTTTCCTACCGTGTCTTCTAGCTCACTGATGCGGTCCTCTGCTTCTTCTAGTCTACTTTTGATGCTTTCTATTGAGTTCTTTATAGCAGTGATGTCATTTTTCATTACTTCCTGTTTACTCTGCACCTCCTCTAAGTTCTTGCGCATTTTTTCTTGCTGCTTCTTCATCTCCTCTTGGGTCTTCTTCATTTCCTCTTGGCTCTTACTCAGATTGTCGATTTTGTCTTCCATTCTTTTCATCCACCTTATGATCATTTCTCTGAACTCTTTCTCTGGCAGGCTTATTTCTGCTTCTATTTCGTTTACGTCCTTTTCTGGTGAAACCTGCCTTTCTGTCTTATGTGGGCTGTTTCTTTTTCTGCCCATGGTCTTTCTTCTCTGGGTGTCTGGTTATGTAGTTCTCTCTCCTACATTGATTGAAAGGCACAAACTACAACATGACCAGGTACAGCACACAAGGCACAGAGTAGAAATGTATTCAAGATGTTAATAATCACAAATAAGGTGACCACTAATGAAAGATAAATTAGGGGTAAGTAGAGAAAGAAGATGAAAATGATGAAAAAAGAAAAGAAAGAAATGCCAAAATCAAATTGGGAGAGCAATAAAAGAAAAATAAATAAATAAATAAATAAATAAATAAACGAACAAAAAAATAAAATAAGAAAATAAAAAGGAGAAGAAGGAGAAGGAAAGAGGAAGAGAAAAAAGTCAGAGAGAAAAGAAAGTGTATAAGAGAGAAAAGGGGAACAAACTATAGATGTCAGGAGAAAACTCCATTAGAACAGTCACTAATCCCAATAAAGGCCAGCAACCAGTACCTAGAGATTAATACAAACTGCAAATAGCAACAGGTATTGAGGTAGATGAGAGAAAAGAGAGGTAAAAAACAAAGCAAGCAAAAAGCAAAATAAAACAAGTAGAATAAACTAAAACAATCTCACCAAAAATTTCAAAAAATCGATATAATCACTTTTCAGGCAAATAGCAACAAAAGGACATCGAGAAAAAACAACATTTTGGCTAGTGAAGACAAGAAGAGAGAAGTTTGTATGGACTTGTAGTAGGGGATTTGAAATTAGATATATAAATGGGGTGAAATTTTAACCAAGTAAAGAGAAAGAATAGGGGGAGTCTAAAGTTGGAAAAGGGAAAGAGAAACAAGATAACAAAATGGGGAAAGTTAGAAGGAAAGTGTTGGCATAAAGGTAGAGTTGAGTTGGAGTAAAATTATGCTAAAGGAAAGATGAAAATAGAATGTAGAACTCTAATCCCGAAGTAAAATAAAGAGAAAACAAAATGACACTTGTTTTTTTCCAAAAAGGTAAAGTACTAGTACTAATTAATAATACTAGTTTAAAACAAAAATGTAATAATTAAAAAGGTAAAATCAATTGAGGCAGAAAGAAAAAAATAGACTTTTAATTAAAATATGTAAAATGAAAAATAAAAATAAAAATTTAAAAAAAAAGAAAAAAGAAAAAAGAAAAAAAATAGAATGGTCATTCACTTCCACTATTATTCTGCTTGGCACTCCTGTTTCCCAGTAGGGAAAGTATTGCAGTTTCCTGTGTTCCCCTGTTGGTGTTTTAATCTCTTTATTCTTTTTTGGTTGTGGGGATTTTGCAGCCGGGACACTGCAATAACTCCCAGGCTGTCCCTCTGCCCCAGAAAAAAAACGAGTCGTTTTCCAGAGCTCCCCTCTGTCAACAGCTCGGAGTGTCTGCCTCCACACTTAGGGATCACGCACTGCCCCACCTCTGCGGACCTCTCCAGAGGCAGCTTTCCCACAACCCAGTTCCCACAGTGTGCACGTCTCTGTTGTGCGGGGGTAGGAGCCCTCACCCTAACCCAGGCAAAATCCTACCTTTCCATGCGCCGAGTGGATCTCCGAATCTGCCGCCCGCACTTCCGCGCCACCTGAAGAGCCGTGCTCTGGGTCCCCGGCTGTTCGGTGGGTGCCTCCGCCAGCTGCAGCTTTCAGACCTCCGCAGACATCCACCTCCCTCTTATCTCAGGCGAAATCTGACCTTTCCATGTGCTCTGTGGATCTCTGATTCCACCGCGTGTCTGCGCCGATTGGAGAGCAGAGTTCTGGGTCCCCAGGTCCCCGGCTGCTCGATGGGTGCCCCAGCCGCAGGCTTCAGACCGCCGCAGATATCCACCTCCCTCTGCAAAATGGCACAGTTTCCACGTTCGCGCTGGTGGCTCCGGCAGACAAAATCCCTGTGGTAGTGGGGCTGTCTGGCCGGGAGAGCCCCGTCCAGCAGTCCCCCACCTTCTCCTGGAGGATAACTGACTCTTAACTTGCCAACAAACATTCCCAGTGCGACTCCTCTCAGCCGCTCTCTCTCCGTCTGCCCAGTGACAAAGCTCCAGACGCATCCGTCTACTTCACCATTTTCTCCTTCCCCATTTAAAGTCCAGATCCTTGGTGCTTGCCTATCCTTCTGGGCCCATCTTCAGCCTCTCCTATCTTTTTTTTTTTTTTAATTTGTCTTTTTCTTTTTTTAAAAAAATCTTTTATTTATTTGTATTCCTTTTCTTCATGCTTTTTCATTTTTATTGTTATTTTATCTTATCTTATTTTTTCCACCCTTTTCCTCCTCACTTCTCCTTTTTTCATCTTGTTCCTCTTCTTGCCTCACTTTAATTTTTCCCTTTCCTTTTTTTTAACCCATTGTTAAAAATTCATCTTCTTTATCTGCTTTATTAACATGATATTATTATTGTAGTCTCTGTTGACTTACTCATATATCTAATTTCCTCCCCCCTGCTGCAAGTCCATGCACCATTCTCTTTTCTCTTTCTTTGCTAGTCAATTTTTATATGCTTTTGTTTTTCGTCTCCTCTCTTACTCTCTTTTTTTCTTAATGATTAATTAGTTTCACTCACTAAACTCAAGCATATCTGCTCTCTTCTATTCTCCTTTTCCAAAAATAAATGAATAATTTTTTCTTTTAAAATTCATTATTTATTTATTTATTTTCTTCTTATCCACTCATTCTCTTTCTACCTCCACTATACTGAACCGTGGTCCTTCTCCTATTCATTCAATTCTTTAATCTTACTTTCCCTGTATAAGCTCTCCCTCTACATATTATGTCTCCCCCTTTTTTCTGGGTCTGTATGTTTGTTTGTTTGTTTGTTTTGTGATTTTTTCTCCCCATATATTTTTTTTCTTCTTTTCAATTTCTCTTGTACCTTTTTTTCTTTTCCAGATATCATTTTCACTCTCTTTTCTCTCTCCTAATTCTCTTTTCTCTTGTGGTCAATTTTATTGGGGTTATTGGTATTGTGAGTACATTCTTGTTTTGTTCCCTTTGTGTTGTGTCTTCTCGAGTTGTATTTTGTGCTGTTCAGTCAACATGGTAGAGAGTGAGCCACATAACCAGATACTCTGGGAGGATACTCTATCCATAAACAGGAAAATAACACTCAAGACCCAATTATACCAAATGAACCCAAATATCCCAAGTAAGAGGCATCCTTATAATACCCAGCCCAGAAGACGAGAGAGATTGCACCATGGGGTCCCACAAAACAGCTATCAAATAAGACAAACAAAAAATGTGGGTGGCATAGCAGTTTTATCTAATACAAAGGAACAGCAAAAATGGGGAGACAACAAAAAAAAACCCATACAAAAGAAAAGTTGGAATCACCAGAAAAGGAAATAAATGAAATGGAGGCAAGCAATTTGTCAGAGAAAGAATTCAGAGCAATGGTTATAAGGATGCTGAAAAGAATGGAAGACATATTCAACAACATGTGTAAGGATCAAGAGGAAATTAAGAATCAAGAGAAAATGAAGAATGACATAGCTGCAATAAAGAACACAATGGAGCCAAGGCCGGTTTGGCTCAGTGGATAGAGCGTCAGCCTGCAGGCTGAGAGGTCCTGGGTTCGATTCTGGTCGGGGGGCATGTACCTTGCTTGCGGGCACAACTCCAATGGGGGATGTGCAGGAAGCGGCTAATCGTTGTCTCTCTCTCATCGATATTTCTGACTTTCTATCCCTCTCCCTTCCTCTCTGTAAAAAATCAATAAAATATATTTTTAAAAAAGAACACAATGGAAAGTTTCAGCAGTAAACTAAAAGAAATTAAGGACTGCCATCAGTGAGTTAGAAAACAAGGTAGTAAAAAATACCCAAGCAGAGCAGCAACTGGGAAAAAAAAAACACCTTAAAAAGCAGGAGGGGAGTCCTAATTGGTTTGGTTCAGTGGATAGAGCATCAACCTGTGGACTGAAGGGTCCAAGGTTCAATTCCACTCAAGGACATGTACCTTGGTTGTGATCACATCCCCAGTAGGGAGTGTGTAGGAAGCAACTGATCAATGTTTCTCTCTCATTGGTGTTTCTAATTCTCTATCCTTCTCCCTTCCTCTCTGTAAAAAAAAAAAAATCAATAAAAAAAAATTTTTTAAAGCAGGAGGGGAAGCTAAGGGAGCTTTGGGACAGCACCAAACAAACAATATCTGCATAATAGGGGTGCCGGCAGAAGAGGAAGCTGAGTAAGAAATAATGACAGAAAACTTCCCTGGTTTGGGGAAGAAAAAAAGTCACACAAGTTCAAGAAGCACATAGAGTTCCAATGAACCCCAAAAGACTGACACCAAGATACATCATAATTAAGTTGGCAAACATCAATAACAAAGTAAGAATTTAAAGGCTGCCAGAGAGGGACAGAAAGTTACTTACAAGGGATCTTCTGTTAAACCATTCCATTCCCTTCTGGCCTGATGTGTTATCAGGCCAGAAGGGAATGGAATGAAATATACAAAATGATGTAAAGCAAGGGACTGAATCCAAGAATACTATACCTAGCAAGGCTATCATTCAAAATTTAAGGTGAAATCAGGAGCTTCACAGACAAAAAAAGGATAAAGGGACTTTATTACCACCAAGCCAGCAATGCAAGAAATGCTAAAGGGACTGCTGTAAAAAAGAAGAACTAGAAGTAGAAGAAGGAACACAGGCACAAGGAATAAAAAATAGTGACAAACAAGTACCTATCAACAATAATCTTAAATATATGTGGATTAAGTGTTCCAATCAAAAGACAAAAGATAGCTGAATAGATAAGAAAACATGATTCATATATTTACTTCCTACAAGAGACTCACCTCAGAACAAAGGACTCACATAAACTGAAGTGTTCAGGGATGGCAAAAAAATTTTCAAGCAAATGGAAATGAAAAACAAGCTGGGGTAGCAATATTTATATCTGACAAAATAGACCTCAAAGTGAAGGCCATAACAAGAGATAAGGAGGGCCACTTTATAATACTAAAGGGAGCGAGGCAACAAGAGGATGTAACCCTGGCAAACATGTATGCACCCAATATAGGAGCACCCAAATACATTAAAAAAAAAACTTCTGGAAGGTAGCAGGGAAAGATTGGCAGCAATATAATCATAGTAGGAGACTTTAGTACACTATTTATACCACTGGATAAATCCTCTAAAAAAAAAAATCAGAAAAGAAACAGCAATCCTAAATGACTCATTAGATCAGATGGAATTAATTGACATCTTCAGAACATTTCACCCCAAAGCTACAGAAAATACATTCTTCTCAAGTGCACATAGGTCATTTTCAAAGATACACTACATACTGGGACACAGGCAAAGCCTCTTCAAATTCAAGAAGATAGAAATCATATCAAGCATTCTCTCAGATCACAATGTTATAAAATTAGAAATCAACTATAATAAAAACAATTTTAAAAAATCAAACAGTTGGAAGCTAAATAGCATACTATAAAACAACTAGAGGCCCAGTGCACAAATTTGTGCATGGGTGGGGTCCCTTGGCCTGGCATCAATTGGTGCTGATCAGGACCACCTGGTGGAGGTAGGAACTATGCAAGGTTGGCTAGCTGACTCCCTGCATCGGGCCAATCAGAGGAGTGGGCCGGCCAGCGGGAGGGGCTATTCGAGGTTGGCTGTGGGAGTGCACTCACCACCAGGGGACAGCACCTGTATTGAGCATCTTCCCGCTGGTGGTCAGTGCACACCACAGTGATCAGTTGTTTGGTTGTTTGATTGTTCAGTCATAACAGTCATTTAGGCTTTTATATGTTTGGGTTACCAAAGAGATCAAAAAAGAAATTAAAAAAACAAACAAAACAGAAACAAATGACAATGAAAATACAACAACCCAAAATCTATGGGACACAGTGAAAGCAGTCCTGATAGGGAAGTTCATAGCTCTACAGTCCTATCTTAAAAAAAAAAAAAAAGGAAAAGAAAAAATGCTAATAAATTATCTAACCCTACAATTTAAAGAATTAGAACAAGAACAATAAGAAAAGCCCAGAGTAAGCAGAAGGAAAGAAATAATAAGATCAAAATGGAAATAAATGACATACACACCAAAAAACAAACAAACAAAAAACACAATACAAAAGATCAATAAACCAAGAGCTGGTTCTTTAAAAGGATACACAAGATTGATGAACCTCTAGCCAGGTTCACCAAGAAATAAAGAGAGAAGACCCAAATAAATAAAATCAGAAATGAAAGAGGTGAAGTAACAACCAACCCCACAGATATACAAAGGATTATAAAAAAATGATACTACGAATAACTCTACTCCAACAAACTGGACAACCTAGATGAAATGGATATATTCCTAGAAAAATACAAACTTCCAAAATTTAATTAGGAAGAACAAAAAAACCTGAATAGGCCAATAACTACCAATGAAACTAAAGTAGTAATCAAAAAATTTCCAACTAACAAAATTGCAGGTCCAGATGGCTTCATAGGGGAGTTTTACCAAACATTCTAAGAAGAATTAAAACCTATCCTCCTCAGAGTATTCCAAAAAAATTCAAGAGGAAGGCATACTTCCAAGATCTTTCTTTGAAGCCAGCATTACCCTAATCCCAAAAGCAGATAAAGACACTATAAAGAAAGAAAATTACAGATCAATATCCCTGGTGAACATAGATGCTAAAATCCTCCACAAAATTCTAGCAAATCGGACACAGCATTACATTAGAGAAATCATATACCATGACCAAGTGGGATTTATTCTGGAGATGTAAGGATGGTACAATATCTGCAAATCAACATGATATATAACATAAACAAATTGAAAGACAAAAATCACATAATTATATCAATTGATGCAGAAAAAGCATTTGGCAAAATCCAACATCCTTTCTTGATAAAAACTCTCAGCAAAGTGGGAATAGAGGGATCATACCTCAACATAATAAAAGCCTTAATATGAAAAACCTTCAGTGAATATTATTACATTCAATGGGCAAAAACTAAAACTTTTTCTCCTAAGAACAGAAACAAGACAGGGATGCCCACTTTCATCACTCCTGTTCGACACATTGCTAGCCATGAAGAAGAAATAAAAGGCATCCAAATTGGAAAAGAAGCAAAACTGACATTATTCACAGATGACATGATATTGTACATAGAAGGCTCCAAAACTCCATAAAAAAACTACTAGACTTAATAAAATAATTTGACAATGTAGCAAAATACATAATTAACACCCAAAAAATCTATGGCTTTTATATACACCAATAATGAACTCACAGAAAGAGAAACTAAAAAAACAATCCCACTTGCCATTGCAACAAAAAAATTAAGGTACCTAGGAATAAACTTAACTAAGGAGGTAATAGAGCTGTACTTTGAAAACTACAGGATGTTGAACAAGAGATAGAGGAAGGCAAATAAATGGAGGAATATACTATGTTCATGGATTGGTAGAATCAAAATCATTAATATGTCCATACTACCCAGAGCAATCTATAGATTCAATGCAATCCCCATTAAAATACCAACAGCATATTTCACAGACCTAGAACAAACTCTCCAAAAACTTATATGGAATAAAAAAAAAGACCCCCGAATAACTGCAGCAATCCTGAGAAAGAAGAACAAAGTTGGAGAGATCATAATACCAGATATCAAGCTATATCACAACGCCACTGTTCTCAAAACTGCCTGGTCCTGGCATAAGAACAGACATATAGATCAACGGAACAGAACAGAGAACCCAGAAATTAACCCAAGTCATTATGTTCTAAGAGGTAAATGAATAAGTCTGTAGTCAATTTCATTCTGGGCCAACAGTCCTTTGAGTCCCAGTTTCAATGTTCAACAGTTTTTTGAGTGTACATGTTAGCAATGATATTTTAGTTCTGGATGGTGGACAAATTGTGGCAATGCAGGCCTGACCCTCTCTGGTTTGGTCCTGGGCAACCTGCATCGATGCACAGCTGCTGACTGCTAGGATGGCAAGGCGTTATCAGCATCTCCCATCTCTGGACTGTTTCTCCTCTTGTCTTCACAGCTGGAGCATTCTCTGTTGTAGGAATTCACATGGTCTTGGAGTTGTTCTCTGAAAATATACAAACATATTTTTGACCAAAAGTTAGTAAAGGAATTTTTTCTATAAGTTTGACTTGGGATCCTTTTTACTTTTTGCCCAAATGATTTTCCTTTGGCTTATTTTGATACTATGTATGTTTTTCATGGGTGTCTTGCTATTAAGTAAAAAAAAAATTTTCTAGATGTAATTTGCTTACAGGATACTTTTCCTTACATAATATTACTGTACTATCCCCCCCCCTTTTTAATTTAATTATTAGGAGGCTTTTGGAAAATTTTTATAATGCAGTCTTGATGAATTTAAAATTCAATTTTTTTGCACAAAAATATGACTGCTTTATGTTTATTGCATGTTAAGCAATTTTACCATGCAATGAACTACCAATAGAAATTTTAGTTAATACTTTAGGAACAACTTTTTTCCAGTACAATTAAATTTTCTTGAATATTCACTCATTTCAATTAGCCAATTTAAATTAATTTGAAAACCTGACTACTATTTTATTGTCAAATTTAATATTCTAACAACAATCTTAGTTTTATCCTGTAAATATTAGTGGAAAGGATGATTTGCATTCTTGAGTAGGCCCTGAGCATTACCGTGTTAGGCTGGATTTAGAACATAGGGCAGCTGTCAGCCAAGTCTCTGTCTGTTGCTGCGTCCCAATCTGACCTGTGTCCCGAACTGAGCTGGGCCAAATCTCTGTCTGTCAGCTGGGTCCCGATCTGAGCTGGGCGTGGAAAGTGAAGCAGCCATGGGGCAGGAGACCTCCCTCAGAAGGGGCGAAGGTTCAAGCCCCTGCAATGTGGGGGGGGAGGGGGAGGCGGTAAGGGTTTGTGCCTCACCTCTGTTGATCCCCAAGTTCTCTCCTGATGGCCCCTCTGCGACTGTGCCTGTCTTAGGTTGTTCCTTCCCTGAGGAATCTTACCTGTCTCTGGCTAACCAGCCATCCTCCAGGGCCAAGCAGGGTGATGTGAGGTTTAGTTCCGTCTCCTTGATAGCCTATGCCCCTGTGGTCTCCATGCCCAGTACCTGCCTTGGGATCCCCTCACCTGCTGGTGGGGTCCTGACACTGATCACTTATCTTGGGGAACTCAGGTTTCTTCTCCAGGGAGGGCCCAGCTCACATCACTGGATGAGAGACAGATCCATGGTACCAGCCACCACAAGGCTTCAACCTCAGCATGAACAAAAAGCTCAGGCAACAGCTGTGGGAGGGTCCCTCTTGGCAAAAAGAGCAAGAAAAGCCAATATAGAATGCTCAAGTGCCTTCTCACTGCCTTAATTCCTTTCATGATCTTTTTTAAATTGCTACCAAACATTCAAAGAATTAGATTGTAAGTTTGTTTGGGATAATTGTCAAAAAATTATAATGAGGAAAAATCCAAGATGGCAGCATAGGTAAACACCTATACTGCTGCCTCGCACAACAATTTCAAAACTACAACTAAAAGACAGAACGGACATCATCCAGAACCACAGGAAAGCTGGCTGAGTGGAAGTTCTACAACTAGAGGGGAAGAGAGGGGCTCGCGGAGACCCAGAGGAGCTGCAAAAAGCTGAGGTACGGAGACGCGCGCTGAGAGAGCGGGTGCCGGAGTACCTGGCTGGCTTTCTCTGGCGGGAGGGAAACGGAGACTCCCAACGGCATTGAATCCCTTATCTTACGACACTAAACCCCAGATCCAGCCGAGACTCATACGGGGGGAGTTTGGACTGTGAAAAGGGAGAAGTGCACGGAAATTTACGGGAGTTGCAAAGGATCGGAAGTCTGGCCGCGCACAGCACCACGCGGAGGACGGATTGCTGATTGTGCCGCTGGCTTTCGCGAGTGGGAGGGAGACAGACCCTCCGAACTGTGCCACTTCTGAGTCCACTGAGCCCCTGCTTTGGGCGAAACCCTGGGGACCTAGACTCGTGTGGTCCTGGTTCGCAGGGGAGCCGGAAAAGCAGCGGTTAGAGGCGCTGCGGGTGTGCGCGCGCACAAGGACCGCTCCAGCCATTACCCAGTCACGTGAGACTCAGGGGCCGTGGAGGGCGGGGCCGACTGGAAGGCAAGGCGGTCCCTTAAGCCCTGAGACTCCACCCCTCCCAAGCTCAACAGAGGCTTCTGCGGCTGAATCCAGCACAGAAGTTTCCCCGGCACAGTGAAAATGCCGAGACAAGGGAAGGGATTACAAGCAAAAGAAATGGAGGAGAGAGAATCCAAGATGGCGGCATAGGTAAACACCTATACTGCTGCCTCGCACAACAATTTCAAAACAACAACTAAAAGACAGAACGGACATCATCCAGAACCACACGAAAGCTGGCTGAGTGGAAGTTCTACAACTAGAGGGAAAGAGAGGGGCTCACGGAGACCCAGAGGAGCTGCAAAAAGCTGAGGTACGGAGACGCGCGCTGAGAGAGCGGGTGCCGGAGAACCTGGCTGGCTTTCTCTGGCGGGAGGGAAACGGAGACTCCCAACGGCATTGAACCCCTTCTCTCACGACACTAAACCCCAGATCCAGCCGAAACTCATACGGGGGAGCTTGGACTGTGAAAAGGGAGAAGTGCACGGAAATTTAGGGGAGTTGCAAAGGATCGGAGGTCCGGTCGCGCACGGCACCACGCAGAGGACGGATTGCTGATTGTGCCGCTGGCTTTCGCTAGTGGGCGGGAGACAGACCCTCCCAACTGCGCCACTTCTGAGTCCACTGGGCCCCTGTTTTGGGCGAAACCCTGGGGACCTAGACTCGTGTGGTCCTGGGGCGCAGGGGAGCCGGAAAGGCAGCGGTCAGAGGCGCTGCGGGTGCGCGCGCGCACAAGGACCGCTCCAGCCATTACCCAGTCACGTGAGACTCAGGGGCCGTGGAGGGCGGGGCCGACTGGAAGGCAAGGCGGTCCCTTAAGCCCTGAGACTCCACCCTCCCAAGCTCAGCAGAGGCTTCTGCGGCTGAATCCAGCACAGAAGTTTCCCCGGCACAGTGAAAATGCCGAGACAAGGGAAGGGATTACAAGCAAAAGAAATGGAGGAAAAAAAACGACTGGATATAGAGTTCAAAACCACGCTTATAAGGTTTTGCAAGAATATGCTAGAAAAGATGGATAAATTTAGTGAGACCCAAGAGGAGATGATAAATACACTGACTGAAATAAAAACTATTATGCAGAGTACTAACAGCAGACTAGAGAAAGGCAAGGATCAAGTCAAAAATTTGAAATATAAAGAAGCAGAAAACATTCAACTG
>JAAGEH010000289.1:2732442-2868707 GCA_011751065.1 Lasiurus cinereus | reverse complement strand
TGCATGCTTATAAACATAACCAATGATCACAGACACTGGGGGGTCGGAGTACGCCTGGGAGGGAGGGGGGCAATGGGGAGATATGTATAAAAAATTAATAAAAATTAAAAAAAAGATAAAAAAATTAAAAAAAACAAAACAAAAAAAAAGAGGAAGATACATTTGTTCACAAAAAAAAATTATAATGACTTGTAGAATAATATCATATAAGGATATTCTTTGTTCTAGGCCATGGCCATCAATTTTTTTTTGTATAGACAAGGTCTTAGTTACTTTATTAGAATACTTAATCAAATTGCTTACAAAGACACTGGCTTTTCATTTAGCTGAAAACCTTGGTTTAAGTAATTAAAGTAGGTATCTTCATTTAAAAAGCAAAGCAAATTTAGTAAATGTTTATGTCTGATTCACAATCCACAAATGTTGCCCTGCCTCTAGCTTAATTAAGAATACAGGTGGCTATGTGCTTTTTGTCATTTTAAATTCTTCTGTTGGAATTTTAAGAAATATTTAGTTACTTCATTTTGCCCTTCTTAGAGGCCAAAACCTTCATAACATTTAAAATATAGTTATTAATTTTTATTTGATAAAGTTTTACATGCAATTTCAAGTATATTAGATTGGTTAAATTTAAAAAGATTTCCTTTAAGAAGAGAGAACTAATTTCTTGATTACTCTGGGACCATGGAGCTTTCCAAGAATCATCTCTGTTAAAGCCTTGAAAGTTTAACATGGAAAAAACCCATCAAATATATATATATATATATATATATATATATATATATATATGATTTAAAGATTATAATACCTTTTATAATTATCTTAAGATATCAATTACATTTAAACTAGTTTTTGCATAGAAATATTTTGGTTGGGATCATAGAATTAATCCTTTCTTAATTAGACCAATATACAACATATTTTGAATTCCTAATTATTAGAGAAATTTTATTTTATTTTCTCCCAGTTTAATTTGCATTTAGCTGAAAACCTTGATTAATAACACAAAATCTTCTCCTTTTGGTTCCTTTATGCCACCTTTCTTAAAAAATAAAGACCAGTTCTGGGTTTTTCTTTTTCTGCAGCTTTTGCAAAGAGATTCCAGCTTAAAATCCTGACTAATATGTCCAAAAAGGTGGACAATTGCGTGCATTTCTTTTTAAGCCGGGCTTCTCTCCTCACAAGTACAGAAATTCCAGACACATTTTTAAATTTTTAAGACTTTTTCGTGGCGAGAAAAGAGACTTTAAATTTAGTATACTGGGAGAGTGGGCTTTCATATTGGATTGTCATGTGTCTTTCCCTTCCTACACATCTTGCTTACTTCCAGGGAAAGCATCAGTAACAGATCTGGCCGAATTTCTTTTCATGCTTAAAAGATAAAGACAAATCTTAAATTTTTTCTTTCTTTTTCGTTTTCCGAAGTAATAATTAGCACCTAATTTGGCTAAGATTAGCATTTCCCTGTGAGTTCTTCTATAATTTTTAAATGAAACCTTAAGTAATCTCATTGCAAGAGAGCAGATAGTCTTGCCCTCTCATGCCACCTTTGAATTTCTCCACACCAAAGGCGGATTCAGCAGTGGAGTTTCACTTATTACAGATTTTAGATTCCAAATGCAAACTAAGATTTTAATTTGAACAAGAAACCACATTATTTAAGCATGCAAACCAAAAGTCTATAATGAACTTTACTTTATATTTATAATCTAATTCTTCCCCATTAGACTGGCTGAAAAAGACATTCCCACCCTACTTACAGATCGCAACTCTACAGTTAATCTGTGGGCTTTGGGTACGTTGACTTTCCCTCACCTTTTCCTTGGTGAATTTTCCTTCCTTCACTCTTAGGTGAAAAATACCTTCTCCTCTAGATGTCCTGTGGTCAGGTTCCAGATATGGGAAGGAAACCCTTTCCACGTTCCTGTTGGACGCCAGATGTGGGGGCTCCTTTCCACATCCCGCGAGGTTCAGGGTTCCCGGTTCAGGGTTCGGGTTCTGGAAGAGGCAAATGAAGAGAGAGACTAGAAAAATATTAATTTGGCGATATTGGGGGGCCAGGCGGGAGCCTTCCTCTAGTGGAAAGAACTACCTCTTGCTCTGACCTTTTTCTCCCTTTTATTAAGACTATGGGATACACCCATAGCCTTTAGGCAGGAAATTACAAGAACAGAAATTAACATGAAACAAATAGATAGAGACTGCTTCAGCTAACAATGTTTCAACTAAACAGTGAGTGATGATTAGCTCTGACCTTTCAGATCAATTAAGATTGACCAGCCTTCTAGTCTCCTGTCCACATCTTTCTATTAGTGAGACAATGTTTGATTTCCAGCAATTATGCTCAATTAATATTTTACAAAGGAGGTAAAAACATACAATGGAATCAAGACAGTCTCTTCAATAAATGGTGTTGCGAAAATTGGACAGATACATGCAAAAAAAATGCAACTATACCACCAACTTACACAATACACAAAAATAAACTCAAAATGGATAAAGGACGTAAATGTAAGATGAGAAACAATAAAAATCTTAGAAGAATCCATGGGGAGCAAAATATCAGACATAGCAATATCTTTAGGACAATATCTTTAGATACAGCTCATAGGACAATGGAAACTAAGGAGAAAATAAACAAATGAGACCACATCAAAAGAAACAGCAAAACAACAAGAAAGCCCACTGCATGGGAAAATATATTTACACATGTTTTCTCCAATAAGGGTTTAATCTCCAAAATGTACAGGGAACTCATACAACTTAACAAAAGGAAGGTAAACAATCCAATAAAAAAGTTGGCTAAGGACCTAAAGAGACACTGTTCGAAAGAGGACATACAAAAAGGCCAAGAGACATATGAAAACATGTTCAAAGTCACTAATCATCTGAGAGATGCAAATTAAAATGACAATGATGTACCATCTCATACCTGTCAGAATGGCTATCATCAACAAATCAAATGAGAAGTGCTGGTGAGGGTGTGGAGGAAAAGGAACCCTTGTGCACTGCTGGTGGGAATGCAGAATAGAGCAGCCACTGTGGAGTTTCCTCAAAAAAATTAAAAATGGAGCCCTAACCAGTTTGGCTCAGTGGATAGAGCTTCAGTCTGTGAACTGAAGGGTCCCAGGTTCAATTCCGGTCAAGAGCATGTACAGTGGTACCTCGAGATACGAGTGCCCTAACATACGAGATTTTTGAGATACGAGCCGTCAAGCGAGTGATTTTTTGCTTTGAAATACTAGCAACATTTGAGATACGAGTAATCGCGCAGATTGGCCGGCTGCACACGACCCACCAGTTTACCACGCTTCTGTCAGTGTGCTTGTTTACCTCGTTGTCGAAGCATCTTTTGTGCATTTACATACTTTGTCACATTTCTTTTTATAACCATGGGTCCGAAGAAAGCGAGTGGAAAGGTCAGTGCTCAGAAGAGGATGATGTCTATTGAATTAAAGCGTGAAATCATAGAAAAATATGAGCAAGGTGTGCGAGTGGCTGACTTGGCGAGGCAATATGGGTGTAGTACTTCAACGATATGCACTGTGCTTAAACGGAAGGAGTCGATAAAGGGTATAACGCCAGCTAAGGGCGTTACAATAATTTCTAAGCTCTGTAGCTCTCTCCATGAAAAGATGGAGAATCTACTGATGGTGTAGGTGATGGAGAAGCAGCTTAAAGGAGATACATCAACACAGGGCATCATATGCGAGAAGGCGCAAGTGATTTATGGTGATTTGCTGGAGCAGACACCGCGCACTTCCACAGACGAAGCATCAAAAGACTCATTTAAAGTCAGTAGAGGCTGGTTTGATAACTTCAGGAAAAGGTCCGGCATTCACTCCATCATCAGGCATGGTGAGGCAGCAAGTTCGGATGTGAAGGCAGCTGAGGATTACCTCAAAACTTTTTCTGAACTGATAGAAGCCAAAGGATATATCCCCCAGCAAGTCTTCAACTGTAACGAGACAGGGCTTTTCTGGAAGAAGATGCCGAATAGGACTTATATAACGGCAGAGGAGAAGGCGATGCCAGGCCACAAACCCATGAAGGATAGGCTAACTCTCGCACTGTGCACCAATGCGAGTGGCGACTGCAAGATCAAGCCTCTGTTCGTATACCATTCAGAAAACCCCAGAGTCTTTTAAGTCACATAAGATTTTAAAAGATAAACTGCAAGTTATGAGGGCAAACCCGAAGGCATGGGTCACCAGGCAGTTCTTTATGGAGTGGATAAACCTGGTTTTTGGCCCTTCAGTTAAGAAATATCTTCAGGAAAACAACCTAACCATGCAAGCCCTCCTCATCCTCGACAATGCTCTTGCTCACCCACTGAACCTCGAAGATGAACTTCTCAAAGAGTTCAAGTTTATAAAGGTTGTCTACCTACCTCCCAACACCAC
This sequence comes from Lasiurus cinereus, assembly GCA_011751065.1. Lineage (NCBI taxonomy): Eukaryota > Metazoa > Chordata > Mammalia > Chiroptera > Vespertilionidae > Lasiurus > Lasiurus cinereus. The sequence continues at coordinate 2,864,304 of JAAGEH010000289.1, read as the reverse complement.
TCCTATCCTGCAGCCCATGGATCAGGAGGTGATTTCTAATTTTAAAAAGCTGTACATCAAGCACCTGTTCCGGCGCTGCTTTGAGGTGACAGAGAACACAAACCTCACCCTTCGAGAGTTCTGGAAGAACCACTTTAACATCATGATATGCCTCAGAATTATTGATCAGGCCTGGCTAGGTGTTACAACGAGGACTTTGACCTCTGCATGGAAGAAGCTGTGGCCTGAGGCCGTAGCCGAAAGGACCTTGGAAGGATTTGAACCCGAGGTGCCAGTGGAGTAGGACATAGTGTCTCTGGGAAAATCCATGGGCCTGGAGGTGGATGAGAGAGACGTGAATGAGCTCGTCGAGGAGCACTCTCTGGAACTCACCACGGAGGAGTTACAAGAGTTGCAGTCTCAGCAACATGCGGAGGTTCTCCAAGAAATTGGTTTTGAGGATGAGCCAGAGGTGGAGGAGATCTCTACAAGTGAGATAAAGGAGATCTTAGGAATGTGGGAGAGGGTGTCACACTTCGTGGAAAAGAAACACCCCGAAAAAGTTGCTACTGGTCGTGCATTGGAGCTGTTCAATGAAACTTGCCTCACCCATTTCAGAAACATTCTGAAAGGGAGGAAGAGGCAAACCTCGTTGGACACGTTTGTTTTTTTTTAAATCGGCCAAAAATGCAAAGTCCAGTAGCAATTAAGTTCAATGAAGATTAGTTAAGTTACATTCAGTTTAGGGATAAAGTGTAGCATTAAGAGTGTAACGAGTAGGTAAATACACTTTATAAAACCAGTTAATTCCTTTACATTCTCTTTTATTATGTTTTTATACAATATTTGTCATTTATAAATACATTTTTCTTATTCAAAAACATGTAACAAGAACAATTGGGGTGGCATTTGAGGGGCTGGAACAGATTAACGGCATTTCAATTGATTTCAATGGGGAAATTTGCTTTGAGATACGAGCAACTTGATATACGAGCAAGGTTACGGAACCAATTAAACTCATATCTCGAAGTACCGCTGTACCTTTGTTGTGGGCATATCCCCAGTAGGGGGTGTGCAGGAGGCAGCTGATGGATGTTTCTCATGGATGCTTCTAACTCTTTATCTTTCTCCCTTCCTCTCTGTAAAAAAAAACAAAAACAAAAACAAATAAATAAATAAAATATATTTTTTAAAAATTTAAAATGGAGCTCCCATTTGACCCAGTTGTCTGGCCTTCGCTGGCGCCCTGCCCCGGAGGTGGAAAAGTAAACCCCACCTTGCGAAATTGAACTTTCAACATCGACATTCTGAAACCGTCACAACCCGGTGGAGAATCCCTGCCTGACAAGCAGTTCCAGGAAATAGCCAGACCGCAGAACAGACCACAGGCGTCACCTGACCCCAGAAAGCCCTAACTGCCACCAGTTTCTGCCGATAACAGCAGCCTCTGAAAAGTATAAAAACTTACCCCTGCCCCAGTTTTGGCGCAGCTTCTCCTGCTCCCCTCTCCGAGCAGGTGAACCCTCCCGTGTGCCTGTTTCATTTGGTCTCTGTTTGGACTCACGGTATTTCCTTGCAGTGGCGTAAAAAACCTAACACCAGTGATCCCACTTCTAGGAATATATCCCAAGAAACTAGAAACACTGATCAGAAAGTATATTTGCACCCCTATGTTCATAGCAGCACAATTTACAACAGCTAAAATTTGGAAACAGCCTAAGTGCCCATCAGCAGATGAGTGGATTAAAAAACTGTGTACATCTACACAATGGAAAAAGAAGGAACTCTTACTATTTGTAACAGCATGGATGGAACTGGAGAGCATTATGCGACACGAAGTAAGCCAGTCGGAGAAAGATAAATATCCATGATATCACTCTTTTTTGGAATCTAATGAACATAAACTGATGAACAAAAATAGATCCAGAGACATAAAAGCATAAAAGACTATCCAACCTAAGAGAGAAGGCTGGGGAATGGGGAGTGTGGGTTAAGAGATCAATCAAAGGACTTGTATGCACAGACAGTAGTGGGATGAGGGCATGCACTGGGGCTTGGGAACGGCCGGGGAGAGGTGAATGGGGGAGAAAGGAGACATAAATACTTTAAACAACAAAGAATTTAAATTAAAAAAAACACACAACTGCAATGAGACATTATTGCATACCTATCAGAATGACCAAGATAAAAATTTGCGATAACACAAATCCTAGCAAGGATGTGAAGAAACTTGATCACTCATACACTGCTGTGGGAATGTAAACTAACAGTAAAATCTAATATTTTTAAGTGCTGTATTGACTCAGTTCTGAAGCCCTGGTTAGAGACGGGTCAATTGTCCTTCAGCAACCAATTAAGCCCATACCTCAACCACCTTTTTGTTGGGCTCTCACACTCTTGCCCACTGTTCTCCTGCCCTAATCACTGGACGAAAGCCAAGTACCAGCAACCAAAGAGTTTCTGTATCCCAGAGCCCAATGCAATCATTCAAATTAGCCAGTCCTAAGCTATTTACCCTGCCTTGCATGTATCTTCCTACAGAAACTACAGTATAGATGCTTGCCAACAGTTCCACCTCCCTTTGCCTCGACTGACCCTGATGCTTCCCTGTGTTGCAGACCCTTCCTGGAGTGCTGTATTCTTCCCATTGAAATTTGAGTAACAAAACTATAAAACTCCTTCTAGTTTTTCTCTCTTGACCTGTGTCTGGCCTCACCATACCTCATCCAAGGTATGCATAGTTAAATAAAGTAGCCACTCTTGCCTGGCCACTGTGTCGCAGTAGCTGAGTATCAGCCTATGAACCAGGAGATCACAGTTTGATTCCTGGTCAGGGCACATGCCTGGGTTTTGGACTTAATCCTGAGTGGGGGTGTACAGGAGGCAGGCGATCAATGATTCTCTCTCATCACCGATGTTTCTATCTCTCCCTCTCCCTTCCTCTCTCTGAAATCATTTAATATAGCCACTCTAGAAAATAGTTTGGCAGTTTCTTTTTTAAAGAAATATGTTGCCAAAACTGGTTTGGCTCGGTGGATAGAGCATCAGTCTGCGAACTGAAAGGTCCCAGGTTTGATTCTGGTCAAAGGCCTGTACCTTGGCTGCGGGCACATCCCCAGGAGGAGGTGTGCAGGAGGCAGCTGATCAATGTTTCTAACTCTCTATCCCTCTCTCTTCCTCTCTGTAAAAAAATCAATAAAATATATTTTTTAAAAAGGAAATATGTTTTTATTGATTTTAGAGAGAAGAAGGGAGAGGGAAAGATAGAAACATGAAAGCATGTACATCAATTGGCTGCTCCTGCAGGCCCCTTGCTGGGGAGCAAGCCTGAAACCAGGCAGGTGCCTTGACCAGGAATCAAACCAGTGACCTCTTTGTGCATTCAACAACTGAACCACACTGGCAAGGTTTGACAGTTCCTCTTAAAACTAAAAATAAAGTTACCATATGGACAAGCAATCAGGGACAAAAAGGTTGTTGGGATATGGGCTTAATTGGCTGCTGAAGGACAACTGACCTGTCTCTAACTCTGGGCCTTTATCATGGAGAAATGCAAACTTATTTTCATGTACAAACTTGTACCTGAATGTTCTAGCAACTTTATTCATAATGTCCCCAAACTAGAACTGATGATGGTTCCATACTATGAAATATTACTCAGTGATTAAAAAAAAAAAAGGATGGAGCTATACTGATACATGCAACAGTTCAGATGAATCTAAGGAAATTAAGTTGAGCCAATCCCAAAAGAATACATACATACTGCATAATTCCATTTATGCAACATTTGTGAAAGAACATAATAGTGAGGATGAGATTAGTGGTTAACCAGGGTGTGGGGTGGGGAGGGAGATATAGCATGGCTGTGAAGGGGAGCAAAAGGGAGTCTTGAGGTAATGATAATATTAACTGTCTTGATTGTGGTGGTGGTTGCACAAAGCTATATACATAACAAAACTGCAGCGCACACAAAGTGCATGCCTAACTGGTGAAATCTGAATAAACTCAATGGTTGGTACCATTTGATTTCTGCATAGCAGATCAAAATGTCAATTTTCTGGTTTTGATATTATACTGCAGTTATGCAGTATATTAATGTCAGGGCAGTGGGGTGACGGGTGCATGGGATCTCACTGTACATTTCTTTGCAACTTCATGTGAATAAAAAATTATTTCAAAATGAAAAGTTATTTTTTTTAAAAAAAAAAGAGGAAGGGGAGTCCTGAGGAGGAAAATAAATGAGACAAAACAAAATCCTTAAAAGTCTCAGAAATTTGTATCAGCTACATCTGCAACTTAAAGTTGCACTTTTTTTTTTTTTCAAATGTGAGAGAGGATAAAATTAACGACTGGAGAAAGCTCTCTGAGAAGAAATTAGACCCCAGATCCCTTCCCCCACTCTGTTCAGCCAGGTGTCTGCCCCTCCCCCACTCCAGGGATTTCTCCTCTGTTGAGAATACAGCAGAGATTTTCTAGATATTTCTTCCTGCTCAGCTCCAATGATGCTGGCAAGTAAAGGGAAATTCATCTTTATTCTGGAAGAAGAGTTACTCTGCACTCTTGGTACAATTTACCACTTTGGCCTCTTATATAGACACACCCAGCCTTTTTCCCACACATAGCAGTACTCCCATCTTGGGGGAAGTGTGGGGGGAGGGGTTAGAGTCCACCAGCAGCTCCCAAGTCTTCTTGTGATCCTGTAGCCTAGGAACTAAAAGACATCTGCTTTCGCCCTAGCCATTTTGGTTCAGTGGATACAGTGTTAGCTTGTGGACTGAAGAGTCTCAGGTTTGATTCCGGTCAAGGGCACATGCCCAGGTTTTGGGCTTGATCCCCAGTGGGGGGCATGCAGGAGGCAACCAATCAATAATTCTCTCTTATCATTGATGTTTCTATCTCTCTCTCCCTTCCTTTCTGAAATCAATAAAAAAATATTTTAATATATTTTATTGATTTTTCACAGAGTGAAAGGGAGACAATAGCTAGAAACATCGATCAGCTGCCTCCTGCACGCCCCCTACTGGGGATATGCCCACAACCAAGGTACATGCCCTTGACCGAATCGAACCCGGGATCTTTCAGTCCGCAGGCTGACGCTCTATCCACTGAGCCAAACTGATTTCGGCAATAAAAGGTACTGTATTTTAAAAAAGACATTTGCTTTCAACACAGAGAATATATAAATTAGCAGTGGGAATAGGACAATAGCAAAAAAAACAAACACAATCTAATTCAGAATGTGGGAGGAGGTAGGTAGATCTACAACAATCTACAGGTTCTTATCTATTTGGTTTTCTAGGAACAGTGGGGTCTCCCTTCTCTGAAGGTAGAGTAAATTATTGGTCAGCCCACCGATGTCCTTTTTCCACTGGACTCTATGGCTTTGTCCTTGCCTCTGGAAGGCATATTTCCTTTTATGGTCACATGAAACTTGGAAATTAGAGCACCTATTTCCTGCTGATACAGGTTTGGGAGACTGGGTGATGTTTCAGGAAATAAATACTGTAATTATGAAATTGTAGGCCATATCGATGGTTTGTTTGACATTTCCCTCCAAAAATTAGTAGGCTTCCAGTCTGTTCTCATCCTACTAGTTCCAGGTGAAAGTATCCATAGCCAAAGATCTTGCCTGGACATCATTTTTAAATTTTAATATTTGGGTCATTTGCCTTTGTGGTTTACTCACAACCCAATTTCACAACCTAATGAATCTGAGATCATATTTTAAATAATCAACTCAGTTTGGAAGGCAACACCTTCAATCTACTTTCTGTTAGCAAGCTTTTGGATTCTGTACGGGAGATCAGCCTTATATCCTTCCAAATACATACCTTGATTCTGGAGGAATTCATCCTAGAGCTGCTGTGTCTCACTAATTGTTCAGAAAACAGGCTTCATCCAGCTCCTTGCTTATTATCTTGAGCCTCATTCTCATGGTCTAAGATGGCAGGTTCACATTTTAGACAAGGGTAGAAGAAGGACCAGGGGTAAGACAGAGGGATGGAGAATTTCTTGGGGATAGAAAGAGTAGATGCCATTTATTGGGAGAGGTGGCTATTGGGTAGCCAGAGGGGTGGACAGAGCTGAGATGCTTATCTGTCCAACAAAATTTCTGCTGATTCTTCCATTGTGTAGACTTATTGCTGAGAAGCAGTTGTTCAAGCAGAATTGAGTAAGTTATTTCTAAGCCTGTGGAACTCTTTCCCAAGTCTTCTTTGAACTTGGAAGGGATAGGTGACTAGCTCTTGCCAAGGGGGGTGAGAAGAAGTGATAAGGATGGCTTCAGGCTGGACTGGGTTTAGAAGCACTTGTTCTTGCTCTCCATCTCTATCCTCTTCACTGGGTGGATAGAGGGCTCCAAAACCCAGGGTGGGGGTTCTTGATACTTTTTTTATGCCATGAGCCCTCTTGGCAATCTGGTAAAGCTTATGGACCCCAGCTAGAATAATGATGCTTAAAAGCATAAAATAAGATACATAGGATTATAAAAGAAACTAGTTATATTGAAATAGTTACCAAATGATTTTAAGTATTATGATAAAAACAATATTTATGTGCTTAAGTAGTATATCAAATAACAAGATCTAATATCTATTTTAAAATAGTAAATGAGTAAACATGATATTTTAAGATACCCCCAACATTTACTTTGAGGCTGATGAAAATGCCCACAGAGGCAGAGGAGTTGCCCAGGGGATTATCTGTTAAAAGACACTGCCCATGTGGGTGCTCTCTAGATAAACATCAGTCCACTATGGTTTCCCGGGGGCCTGGAAGTCCCACCAACAATGTCAAGTTTTGGAAACTATACAGGTCTGATGTTACCCATCTCAAACAAGAGTCAGCTTTCCCCAAACTTTTTTTTAGGCCAGTTTCCATAAGAAACATCCTTCAGATTCCCCTCTTAGTTCAGCATACTGCTCTCATTCCAATATCCTATAAAACAGAACAAAACACAAAAACACGCCACACATTTTTTTTTTTTTGCCAGGGTAGACATTAAATCTAACACTCTTAAGGGCTACCCTACATTTGTACTTTCAGTAACAGGAGACAGTCAGTATCCTTATCTATCAGGCATGTTTGAAGGTGTTTGGTCTATTAGTCTGTTTGGTTATTTAAAACCAAAGTGTTGTAATCAATTCAGATTTTTGGGGACTGTGGCTGGAATGGGGCCAGGGATGACACCTCCACTTTCTTCTTTATGCCTTTCTGCTGGTTAGTTTTTTGTTTTGTTTTTTTTGTTTTTTTAAACCATGACCCAAAATTATTTTTTAACAATGAAAAACATGGTTTGAACAACATATACTTAAAAACAGAAATAGATTTGCGTCTTTCCCCTTCCCATTACTTCTCTAAAGTGAGTCTGAGCTCTGAAGTGGGAGTGCCTCCTCTGTCTCCCACATACTAAGGCATTGAGTTACCTTCTTTGACTCCTCACACTGCAGTGAAACCAGGGTGAGACAGGTGCTTGGAGAATCAGCTGGCAGGGACCCTGTGTGTGGTGGAGGCTTACCAGAGAGCAGATCTTGGGCCTTTGCTTCATACTGCATCTATTCTTTCTTCCAGAAGAAACTTCTCCAATATTTCTTGGGAAAAAGTCTTTGCATATGTGCCTTGAGTGAAGTTGAAGACAATTCAGTCTCAGTAGAGGGCATGTGACTTTTTCCTGGTCAGGGTAGAACATTGCCCTGAACATGGTGTTTGGTTCAAAGATGCAAATGAGTCAGTCAGCTATTGAGAGAAGCTCTCACCTTCCTTCTCATCTTGAATCCTGTAGGAGTGGGCATCTATTCTGCTTTCATATGGCTCCTGATGACAAAGTCACCATGGGGGTTATCAGAGCTGAAAGTGGCATTAGTCCCCAGATCAAGCCACACCTGAAGCTGATGAATTCTTTCTGCCTTTTTACAGTGATTTGAGCCAACTGATTCCTTTGTTTTCTTAAAGCCACTGGAGATGGTTTTTCAATCAATTACAGGATAATACAGAGAACCGGGAGATGAAGGACACTCTGGAGAGATTTGACTGGGACCTGCAACTTTACTTGTAATAGTGGGCTCTCTCAGAAAACTGGAGGCCCTGAGTCCAGCAAAGGGAAGACAGATGGACAGGATGTGTCCATGTCCTTGGCATGGAGTGAGGGATGTTGGTCACCAGTGCTGGCTCCTGGTCAGCAAGTTTTCACCCTGAGAACAGGCTTCAGACTATTAGAACTGTGTGGCTTTGCAAGGTCCGCAGTTCAGGCCCACCAAGCAACCTCTAGTAAGATTTCATTTGCCATGTGCTTTCCTACTGAGAGACAACAACCAAATTTTCCACTGCCAGCATCTTGGTCACACAGTAGTTGGGTTTGTCTTGCAAATAAACTTTGGAACCTGCTTCATTTGGTAGTCTCTTGTGCATTATAGTTATTGCAGTCAGTCTGATCAAACTCTCCCATCTCTGGGGATTCTACAAATTTCAGTTGCTGGACCCCTATAGTTATGGTTCAAACCCTAAATTGACCCTGAGTTTGCATTCTAGAGATGCAGACATAACTGAGAAATAGATACCAGAAAAGCAACAAAAATAGTGATGACCACCACTCGGTTGTCAATCTTTGATATTTATTTGCCATCTACTATCCAATACGATTATTGAACATCAAATTAGAAGTCTTTGGTTGCAAGTGTCAGAAGCCCACCTCTAATGTAAGCAAAAAATGAACTTATTGGCTCATGTAACTGGGATAAGGTCACAGGCTAAAAAGAAATATTACCGAAATCATGACTTTAGCACCTGGTACCAAGATGATCTCTCTTCAGCACTTTCATTTCTCCAAGTGTTGAGGAAGATGCACTGGCTGCCACTAATTCATCCTGGCCTAGCTTAGCACCCAAATGGAACAAGAACTCTCTTCCTACACCTACTTAGCGATCCCAGGTTGTTACATGCCCACCCCTGGGCCTATGGGGCACAGTACTTAAAACAGATGAAGGAGCTGGGAAAGCCTGTGGGTAGAAAAGACTCAAAAGCAATTCCAGGTGGCAGCATGAAGATAACATGATTCAGATTTGAGCAGCTCACTGCCTGGCAGGGGAGATGATGACTGCAGGATTTGCTAAGTGTCATGAGGCAGGAAAGGGGCTGGGAGGCTGAGGAGACAGTGACCAACTCTACCAAGGAAGCCTTCCCAGAAGCAGGGTGAGATGGAATCTGCTCCCCATCTTCTTTCCACTCACAATTCTCCAAGGGAAGGTCCTTTTCCCATTCTCAGTACATCTGGTTCATGTGGGGCTGACCTCCACCCTGGCTGCAGGGGTAGAGACAGGGCTCTGACCAGGCCAATGAGAGCTGCGCTGCATCGTTGCTCAAATAATTAGGAAAGAAGTACTCTTTACCCAAGTAGAGAAGCTAGTAGAATCTAAGCCTGCATGTGGCAGTGGCCATCTCTCCTGCCTGGCCATATAGCCTGTGTGAAGAAGCAAGTGGGGAGGAGAGCAGAGTGAAGGGTGGGGGAGTGTGATTGGTTCTTTTTATTTTTCAGCTACATTCAATGTTATTAATTTCAGATGTACAGCATAGTGGTTAGACAATCATGTCCTTTACAGAATGGTCCCCTCTGATATTTAAGTATCCACCTGGCACCATAGTTAGTATATTACTAGAGGTCCAATGCATGAAATTCGTGCAAGAGTAGGCCTTCCTTCCCTCTAGCTGCCAGCACCAGCTTCCCTCTGGTATCCGGGATCTGGGCTTCCCTTGCAGCCTTGGCTTCACCTGGAAGATCATCTGGTCTAATTAACATATTATGCTTTTATTATTATAGACTAGAGGCCCAGTGCATGAAATTCGTGCATGGGAGTGGGGGAGTTGTCTCTCAGCCCAGCCTGCACTCTCTCCAATGTGGGACTCCTTGAGGGATGTTTAAATGGGTAGTTGGACATCCCTCTCACAATGCAGGACTGCTGGCTCCCAACTGCTTGCCTGCCTCTGCCTGATTGGCCCTGCCTGCCAGTCTGATCACCCCCTAACCACTCCCCTGCCAGCCTGATCAATGCCTAACTACTCCCCGGCCAGCCCGATTGCCCCTAACTGCCCTCCCCTGCCAGTCTGGTTGCCCCTAACTGTCTTCCTCTGCAGGCCTGGTTACCCCTAATTACCTTCCCCTACTGGCCCAGTCACCCCTAACTGCCCTCCCCTGCTGGCCTGGTCACCCCTAACTGCCCTCCTTGCTGGCCTGATTGCCAGCAACTGCCCTCCCCTGCATGCCTGGTCCCAATTGCCCTGCCCTGCTGGCCTGGTACCCCACAACTGTCCTCCTCTGCTGACCTGGTCTCCCCCAACTGCCCTCCCCTGCAGGCCTGCCCCCCCTGCAACTTCTCTCCCCTGCAGGCCAGGCCCCCCCACAACTGCTCTTCTCTACAGCCCTGGTTTCCCCCAACTTCCCTCCCCTGATACCTGGTCTCCCCCAACTGCCCTCCCTTGCTGGCCTGGGCTCCCTCAATTACACTCATCTGCTGGCCTGATCACCCCTAACTGCTCTCCCCTGCAGGCCATCTTGTGTCCACATGGGGGTGGCCATATTGCATCTTGGATTGATGGTCAATTTGCATGTTGCTCTTTATTAGATAGGATTCACCATACTAGAGGCCTGGTGCATGAAATTCTTGCACTGGGGGGGGGGTACCTCATCCTGGCCTGCACTTTCGTGAAGTCTGGGAGTCCTCCGGGGATGTCTGACTGATGGCTTAGACCTACCAGTCAGACATCCTTAGCGTTGCCACAGTGCACTCACCAGCCATGAGCTGTGAGCTGTTAGTCCTGCTGCTGGCTGAGCAGCACTCTCTCTGTGGTAGCGCACTGACCACCAGGGGGCAGATCTTGTCCAAGTGTCTGCCCCCTGGTGGTCAGTGAGCATCATAGTGACCGGTCATTCTGCTGTTTGGTTGATTTGCATATTACCCTTTTATTATATAGTTTCTATACTGTAATTTACATCACTGTGACTATTCTGTAACTACTAATTTGTATTTCTTGATCCCTTTACCTTTTTTACCTAGCTCCCCAATTCCCTCCCCTGTCAACCACCACTCTGTTCTCTATATCCATGAGTCTGTTTCTACTTTCTTTATTTTGTTCTTTAATTCCACATACAAATTAAATTGTATGGTATTTGTCTTATGAGATCGGTTCTTGATGGCATCTTATGAAGACCAATCTTCTCAGTTTTGAGACACCTGAATACATAAATGACCTTCTTCTGCATCAAGTCTACTTGAGTTGGGGTTTCATAACTTACAATAGGAGGGCTTGCATAACGTGAGTGGCATGCTGACTGGGATCTAGAAAGCTTAGAGGCGTTTGCTGAGATTTTCTTCAGATATTCAGAAAGAATAGGACATATACAGGCAGGTATCCTCTCTGTGGGCACCTGAAATCTACCCAGATGGCCCTAAATAAGCCTACCCCTCATTGTATGCACATGCAGCTCTTGCATTATAGCCTCTCCTTTTGAATCTGGACTTGGCTTTGATGCTATGACTGATGGACTCCAAAAGTGACTTTCTTCAGAAGGTCTGGAAGCTTCTTCCTCCCCTATGGAGCCGCTGAGTTGCCATGCAAGGTGTCCAGGATCACCAGACTGACTACAATAAAAGTGGAGGATGAGATGTGACACAGAGAGAGACCTCACGGGGGTACCTAGGTGCTGGATGTCCAACTCACTACCACCATCTCGCTAGAGGCATAAGAGACCACAAGCCAGACCAGCAGAACTGTAATGACCTATAATAAACTTGTTTTATGCCACTACGTTTTTTGTTATGAAGCTGGACTTCCCCTCCTCCATATACATTGTGCCAATAACAAAAAGAAGCTCCCTCTGGGCAGAAGAAATACCAAAAGAACCTCCCCCCTCCCCCACCTATATCCAGGCGGGAGCACAGGTTGCCAGGATATAGCACTGACTGGGAAGAGCCCAGCTGGATGTCCAAACAAGCAGCCTGGGGTTGGAGGATGTGGAGGGATGCCCACAGGCAGCAGTCAGCCTGCACTTTCTCTCTTTTTTAATTTCTTTAAAAAAATTTTTTATTAATGTATTACATGTACACATATATTGCCATTGCCCCCCCCTACTCCCATTAATACCCTAACCCCCCAGAGTCTTGTATCCATTGGTTATGTTTATATGCATGCATACAAGTCCTTTGATTGATCTCTTATCTACCCCACCTCTCCCTAACCTTCCTGCTGTAATTTGATAGTCTGTTTGATGCTTTACTGCCTCTATATCTATCTTTTTAGTCATCAGTTTATAATGTTCTTTATTATCCATAAATGAGTGAGATCATGTGGTATTTTTCTTTCACTGACTGCCTTATTTCATTTAACATAATGCTATTCAGTTCCATCCCAGTTGCTGCAAATGGTAAGGATTCCTTCTTTTATATGGCAGCATAGAATTCCATTGTGTAGATGTACCATGGTTTTCTGATCCACTCATCTGCTGACAGGCACCTAGGCTGTTCCAAATTGTAGTCATTGTAAATTGTGCTGCTATGAACATAGGGGTGCATAAATCTTTTTTGATTGGTGTTTCTAGTTTCTTAGGATATATTCGTAAGAATGGGATTGCTAGGTCAAATTGGAGTTCCATTTTTAGTTTTTTGAGTAAACTTGCCAACGATTGTCCTTTGTTGATTTGTTGATGATTGCCATTTTGACAGGTGTAAGATGTATTGCATTGTCATTTTAATTTGCATCTCTCGAATAATTAGTGACTTTGAGCATGTTTTCATGTGTCTCTTGGCCTTCCTTCTGTCTTCTTTTGAAAAGATTCTATTTAGGTCTATAGCCCTTTTTTATTTTTATTGCATCATTTATCTTCCTTTTATTAAGTTGTATAAGTTGGCTGTAGATGTTGGAGATTAAACCCTTATCAGAGATAACATGTGCAAATATGTTCTCCCATACAGTGGGTTTTCTTGTTGCTTTGATGATGGTTTCTTTTGCTGTGAAAAAGCTTTTTATTTTGATGTAGTCCCATTTGTTTATTTTCTCTTTAGCTTCCATGGAACAGTATCAGTGACAAAGTTCCTTCAGCATATGTCTGAGATTGTGCTGCCTGTGGATTCCTCTAGTATTTTTATGGCTTCTCATCTTATGTTTAAATCCAGTATCCATTTGGAGTTTATTTTTATGTATGGTGTAAGTTGCTGGTCTAGTTTCACTTTTTTGCATTTCCCCAGCATCATTTATTTTATTTTTTTAAATTAAATCTTTATTCAGATTATTACATTTGTTTCTCTTTTTCCCCTCCATAGCTCCCCTCCACCCAACTCCCACCCTTCCCTCGGCCCTTACCTCCCCTCCCATTGACCTCATCCATAGGTGTATGATTTTTGTTCACTCTCCCTGTACACCCCTTCCCCCTTTCCTCCTCTGAGAATTATCAGTCCACTCCCTTTCTGTGCTCCTGATTCTATTATATTCACCAGTTTATTCTATTCATCAAATTTTTAATTCACTTAATTTTTAGATCCACTTGTTGATAGATATGTATTTGTTGTTCATAATTTTTTCTCTTTTACCTTTTTCTTCCTGCTCTTCTAAAAGAGTACCTTTCAGCATTTCCTATACTACTGGTTTGGAGTTGATGAACTCCTTTAGCTTTTTCTTATCTGTGAAGCTCTTTATCTGCCCTTCAATTCTGAATGATAGCTTTGCTGAATAGAGTATTTTTGGTTGTAGGTTCTTGCTATGCATCACGTTGAATATTTCTTGCCACTCCTATCTGGCCTGCATCGTATCTGTTGACAAATCAGCTGACAGTCGTATGGGTGCTCCCTTGTAGGTATTGAACTGTTTTTCTCTTGCTGCTTTTAATATTCTCTCTTTATCTTTTGCTCTTGGTATTTTAATTATGATATGTCTTGGTGTGGTCTTCTTTGGATTCCTTTTATATGGGGTTCTGTGTGCTTCCTGGACTTGTAAGTCTATTTCTTTTTACCAGATGTGGGAAGTTTTCAGTCATTATTTCTTTAAATAGGTTTTCAATATCTTGCTCTCTCTCTTCTTCTGGCACCCCCACAATTCTGATGTTGGTACGCTTGAAGCTGTCCCAGAGGCTCCTTACATTATCTTCACATTTTTGGATTCTTTTCTCTTCTTGCATTTCCAGTTGAGTGTTTTCTGCTTCTTTATATTTCAAATTTTTGACTTGATTCTTGCCTTCCTCTAGTCTGCTGTTAGTACTCTGTATAATATTTTTTATTTCAGTCAGTGTCTCTAGTTGGTCCTTTTTCATCTCCTCTTTGGACTCACTGAATTTATCCATCATCTCTAGTTGGATCTTCTGCATCTCTAGTTGGTCCTTTTGCATCTCCTCTTGGGACTCGATAACTTTATCCAACTTTTCTAGCATATTCTTGAAAAACTTTATAAGCGTGGTTTTGAACTCTATATCCAGTCGTTTTTTTTCCCTCCACTTCTTTTGTTTGTGATCTCTTCCCTTGTCTCGGCATTTTCACTATGCCGGGGAAACTTCTGTGTTGAATTCAGCTTTATGATACCAGACTTGCAAAACCGAAGAAGCCTCTGTTGAGCTTGGGATGGGTGGAGTCTCAGGGCTTAAGGGACCGCCTTGCCTTCCAGTTGGCCCCGCCCTCCACAGCCCCTGATTCTCACGTGACTGGGTAATCGCTGGAGCGGTCCTTGTGTGCGCGCACCCGCAGTGCCTCTAGACCGCTGCCTTTCCAGCTCCCCTGCGCACCAGGACCACACGAGTCTAGGTCTCCAGGGTTTCGCCCGAAACAGGGGCTTAGTGGAGTCAGAAGTGGCACAGTTGGAAGGGTCTGTCTCCCTCCCACTCGTGAAAGCCAGTGGCACAATCAGCAATCTGTCCTCTGCGCAGTGCCATATGTGCCAGCAGATCTCTGATCTTTTGCGACTCCCCTAAATTTCCGTGCACTTCTCCCTTTTCACAGTCGAAACTGCCCCACTATGAGTTTTGGCTGGATCTGGGGTTTAGTGGCGTAAGATAAGGGGTTCAATGCTTTTGAGAGTCTCTGTCTCGCTCCTGCCAGAGAAAACTAGCCAGGTACTACAGCACCCGCTCTCTCCACATGCGCGTCTCCGTACCTCAGCTTTTTGAAGCTCCTCTAGGTCTCCGTGAGCCCCTCTCTTTCCCTCTAGTTGTAGAATTTCCACTCAGCCAGCTTTTCTGTGGTTCAGGATGATGTCCGTTCTTTTAGTTGTAGTTTTTAAATTGTTGTGCGAGGCAGCAGTGTAGGTGTTTACCTATGCTGCCATCTTAGATTCTCTCCCAACACCATTTATTGAAGAGATTGTCTTGACTCCATTGTATGTTCATGCCTCCTTTGTCAAATATTAATTGAGCATAGTGATTTGGGTCAATATCTGGATTCTCTATTCTATTCTATTGGTCTATGTTTCTGTTCTTGTACCAGTACCAGGCTGTTTTGAGCACAGTTGCTTTGTAATACAGCTTGAGATCTGGTATTGTGATCCCACCTATTTTATTCTTCTTTCTCAGAATTGTTGTGGCTATTCGGGGTCTTTTTTTATTCCAAATGAATTTTTGGAAAATTTGTTCTGTGTCTGTGAATATGCCTTTGGTATGTTCATGGGATTGTGTTGAATTTATTAACTGCTTTGGGTAGAATGAACATTTTAATGATGTTCATTCTCCCAATTCATGAGCATGGTATGCTCTTCCATCTGTTTACATCTTCCTCTATCTCTTTTTTCAGTGTCCTGTAGTTTTCTGTGTAGAGGTCTTTTACCTCCTTTGTTAGGTTTATTCCTAGGTATCTTAATTTTTTTTGGTGTAATGGTAAATGGGATTGCTTTTTAGTCTCTTTCTGAAAGTTCATTATTATTGTATAGAAATGCCAACGATTTCTTGGCATTAATTTTGTATCCTCCTACATTGCCGAATTCATTTATTAAATCTACTAAGTGTGTATGGAATCTTTTGCTTTTTTTATGTACAGTATCATGTCATCTGCAAACAAGGACAGCTTTACTTCTTCTTTACCAATTTGGATTCCTTTTATTTCTTCTTCTTGTCTAATTGCAATGGCTAATACTTCCATACTATGTCAAACAGGAGTGGTGAGAGAGGGCATCCCTATCTTTTTCCTGTTCTTAGGGGAAATGGTTTTAGTGTTTCCCCATTGATGTTAGCTGTGGGTTTATCATATATTACTTTTATGATGTTGAGGTATGAACCTTGTATTCCCACCTCGCTTAGAGATTTTATGAATAAAGGGTGTTGGATTTTGTCAAATGCTTTTTCTGCATCAATTGATATGACTATGTGATTTTTATCTCTCAATATGTTTATGTGATGTATCACATTTATTGATATGCAGATATTGTACCATCCTCGCATTCCTGGGATAAATCCTACCTGGTCATAGTGTATGATCTTTCTGATGTACTGCTGGATCCGATTTGCTAGAATTTTGTTGAGAATTTTGGCATCTATATTCATGGGGGATATTGGCCTGTAATTCTCTTTCATTGTGTTATCTTTATCTGCTTTTGGTATTAGGGTGATGCTGCCTTCATAGAAGGTATTTGGAAGTGTTCCTTCTTCTTGAATTTTGTGGAATATACTGAGGAGGATAGGTTTTATTTCTTCCTTGAATGTATGGTAAAACTCTCTTATGTAGACATCTGGTCTGGGGCTTTTGATTGCTGGAAGCTTTTTTTTAAAATATATTTTATTGATTTTGTACAGAGAGGAAGGGAGAAGGATGGAGAGTTAGGAACATCGATGAAAGAGAAACATTGATCAGCTGCCTCCTGCACGTCCCCCACTGAGGATGTGCCTGCAACCAAGGTACATGCTCTTGACCGGAATCGAACTTGGGACCTTTCAGTCTGCAGGCTGATGCTCTATCCACTAAGCCAAACCGTTTTCAGCTGCTGGAAGCTTTTTGATGACTGCTTCAATTTCTTCCATAGTTATTGGCCTATTGAGATGTTTAGATTCTTCCTGATTGAGTTTTGGAAGGTTATATTTTTCTAGGAATGTGTCCATTTTCTGCAGGTTGTTCAGTTTGTTGGAATAAGTTGTTTTTGGTATTTTTTTTTTTTAACAATCTTTTGTATTTTGGTGGGGGTCTGTTGTTATTTCTCCTCTTTCAGTTCTGATTTTGTTTCTTTGGGTCCTCTGCCTTTGCTTTTTGGTGAGCCTGGATACAGATCCATCAATCTTGTTTAGCTTTTCAAAAAACAGCTCTTGGTTTTGTTAATCGTTTGTGTTGTTTTTTTTTTTTTTGTCTCTATATCGTTTACCTCTGCTTTGATCTTTACTATTTCCTTCCTTCTGCTTACCCTGGGCTTTTTCTTGTTGCTTTCTTTCTAACTCTTTGAGTTGTAGGGTTAGGTAATTTATTGCCATTGTTTCTTGCTTTTTTTGCAGTAGGCTTGCAGAGCTATGTACTTCCCTCTTAAGATTGCTTTCACTGTGTCTCATAGATTTTGGATTGTTGTGTTTTCATTGTCATTTGTTGCCATGATGTTTTTTATTTCTTCCTTGATCTCTCTGGTAACCCATTCATTGTTTAATAGCATGCTGTTCAGTCTCCATGTGTTTGATTTCTTTGGATTGTTTTTATTGTAGGTAATTTTCAGTTTTATGCCACTGTGATCTGAGAAGATGCTTGATATGATTTCTATCTTCTTGAATTTGAAGAGACTTTGCCTGTCACCCAACATATGGTCTATCTTTGAAAATGATCCATGTGTACTTGAGAAGAATGTATATTCTGTGAGTTGAGGGTGAAATGTTCTGAAGATGTCAATTAATTCCATCTGCTCTAGTGAGTACTTTAGGATTGATGTTTCTTTGTTGATTTTTTTGTTTAGAAGAGTTGTCCAGTGGTGATAGTGGGGTAAAGTCTCCTACTATAATTGTATTGCTGTCAATTTGTCCCTTGATATCCTCCTGGAGTGCTTTTTTTAATGTATTTGGTTGCTCCTGTATTGGGTGCATATATGTTTACCAGAGTTATTTCTTCTTGTTGGATTGTTTCTTTAGTATTATGAAGTGGCCTTCCTTATCTCTTATGTACTTCTCTTTGAGATCTTCTTTTTCAGATATAAGTATTGCTACCCCAGCTTTTTTTTCATTTCCATTTGCCTAAAAAACTGTTTTCCATCCCTTCACCCTCAATCTGCGTATGTCTTTTCTTTCCTGAGGTGGGTTTCTTGTAGACAGCAGATATATGGGTCATGTTTTCTTTTCCAATGCATTACCCTATGTCTTTTGATTGGAGCATTATACCATTTACATATAAAGTTATTATTGATAGGTACTTGTTTGTTGCCATTTTTATTCTTTACCCCAGTGTTCCTTCTTCGCTTCCTATTTCTTTGTTGTTTATTTTTTGCTTGTTTATTTTTGTTTTTTGTTTTTGTTTGTTTTGTTTTTTACAGCAGACCCTTTAGCATTTCTTGCATTGTTGGTTTGATTGTAATAAATTCCCTTAATTATTTTTTTGTCTGTGAAGCTCCTGATTTCTTTAGTTTTGATTGACAGCCTTGCTGGGTACAGTATTCTTGGATTCAGACCCTTCCTTTGCATAACTTTGTTTATTTCATTCCATTCCCTTCTAGCCTGATGAACAAATTATATATATGGGGAGAAATCAGTCAGTAATCTGATGGGGGTTCCTTTGTAAGTAACTTTCTGTCTCTCTCTGGCCACTTTTAAGATTCTTACTTTTTCATTGGTGTTTGCCAATTTAATTATAATGTGCCTTGGTGTTGGTCTTTTGGGGTTCATTTTGGTTGAGACTGTGAGCTTCTTGGATTTGTATGGGATTTTTCTTTCCTATATCAGGAAAGTTTTCTGTCATTATTTCTTTAAACAGGTTTTCTATTCCTTGCTCAGTTTCCACTTTTTCTGGAACCCCTATTATGCAGATGTTGTTTTGTTTTGTATTATCCAGAAGTTTCCTTAGGCTCTCCTCTTGCTTTTTAATTTTTTTTTCTAGAAGCTGCTGTACTTAGGTATTTTTTCCAACCTTGTCTTCTAGCTCACTGATGTGATCCTCTGCTTCTTCTAGTCTACTTTTGATGCTTTCTATTGAATTTTTTACAGCAGTGATGTCATTTTTCCTTTCCTCTTGGTTCTTTTTCATTTCCTCTTGGTTCTTACTCATATTGTCGGATTTGTCTTCCATTCTTTCCAGCCACCTTATGACCATTCTCTGAATTCTTTCTCTGAGAGGTTGCTTGCCTCCATTTCATTTACTTCTTTTTCTGGTGATGTCTGCTTTTCTTTCATATGTGGGCTATTTCTTTGTCTGCCCATGGTCTCTCTTCTCTGATTATCTGGTTATGTAGTTCTCTCTCTCCTGTGTTGATTTAAAGGCATAAAAACAACAAAACCAGGTACAATGCACAAGGCACTGAACAGTATTCACAGTATTAATAGCCACAAATAAAGGTGTTCACCAGAGAGAGACAAATTAGGGTAGAGTAGAGAAAAAAGAAAAGAGAAAAGAAGAAGAAAAAGAAAAGAAAAAAAAAAAAAGAAAAGAAAAGAAAGTAGTGCCAAAATAGAATTGGGAGAAGGGAGAAAAAAGAAAAAAAAGATAAAGAAAAAAAATAAGAGAGAAAAGAAAGAGAGTAAGAAAGAGAAGGGGAACAAATTATATATATGGGGAGAAAACTACAATAGAACAGCACTAATCCCAACAAATGCCAGCTACAAGTACCTGGAGATTAATGTCAACTACAAACAACAACTAATATCGAGGGAGGGGAGGGAAAATGAAAGTAAAAAAACAAACAAAATCAAAGCAAACAAAAAACAAAACAAGAATAAGCATAACAATCTCACAAAATTGTGTAAAAAATTGATATACTCAACAATCTAGCAAACAACAAGAAAAGGACAGAGAGAAAAACAATTATTTGGATAGAGAAGAGTGTCTAAGTACTTGGAGCATGGGATTGGAAATTAGATGTATAAGTGGGGTGAAATTTTAATCAGGTAAAAAGAAAGAATAGGAAAAATCTAAAGTTGGAAAAGGGTAAGAGAAACAGGACAACAGTAGGGGAAAAGTTAGGAAGAGAGTGAAGGCATATAGGTAGAGTTGAGATAGAATAAAATGATGCTAAAGGAAAGATGAAATTAGAATATAGAACTCTAATACCAAAGTAAATTAAAATGACTTTTTTTTCAAAAAGGTAAAATAATAGTAGTAATAATACTGATTGAAAATAAAATGTAATAACTAAAAAGGTAAAATAAAATGAGGAAAAAAGAAAAAAATTAGTTTCTTAAGTTACAGATGAAAAAATAAGAAATTAAAAGCTAAAGAAAAAAAATAAAAAATAAAATAGAGTGTGTAGTAGTGAAGGTCATTCACTTCCTCTATTGATCTGTTTGGCACACCTGTTTCCCATTCGGGACCATATTGCAGTTCCCTGTGTTCCACTAGTTTTTAAGTCAGTGGATGTGTCTTATTCACTTTATTCTTTTGTGATTAGACAAGAGTCAATTTGTGAGTCAGTCCCTAGGTGGCAGTGTTTTGGAATTGACCTCTGATACTAAAAGCCCTCTCTAGCCTGGCATAGATCCTGCTTTCCCTGTGGCACTCAATAGCGATTTGTGGGAGTGGGCTGCCCCAGAGCTGGTCCTCCAGCGGTAACTCCCTGCTCTGATCCCCAGGCTCTCAGTGTGCGCACCTTTCTGTTCTGCGAGACCAAAGACCTCACCCTATCCCAAGCAAAATCTTACCTTTCCGTGTGGCATGTGGAGCTCCTCTGAATCCGAGTGTTTGCATTGATTGAAGAGAGGTGTTCTGGGTCCCACAGCTGTTTGGTGGGTGCTGCAGCTGTAGATTTTTAGGCTTCCATAAATATCCACTTTCCCCTTCAAGATGGCGCGGTCTCCACGGCCGAGCTGGAGGCTCAGGCAGGAAACCTGGCAGCAGTGGGAGTTCCCGGGTCAGGGGAGCCCTGTCCAGCAGTCCCCCATCTTCTCCTGAAGGATAGTTTCCCTTAAATCGCCAACAAAAACTCCCCGGGGGATCCTCAGCTGTTCTGTCTGTTCAGGGAGAAGCCTGGGGACACATCCGTCTATTCTGCCGCCATTCCCCTCCCCCCAAGCCCCCTACTCGCCTGCACTTTCTCTTACCAGCTCCTTACCTCTGCTGGGCTTTCATCTTGCCAAGCCTGTGTCCAGTGTCCTCTGGCACTAGAGGTCTGGGCTGTCATGTTGATTTCTTGGCAAATGGCAGGCAAGGACCATCCTAAGGCCATGCTGGGGGGAGACAAGCATAGAACACAGAGAGCTTTTGTCCCTCGACCTTTTCCCAGTCCTCCCAGCTCTCCTTTGCCGCTACAGCAGCCATCCATTTCCCACATACTCTAGCCCAAGACCTCCTTTGGGTGAGGGGGTATCTCACTTTATTGCTATTTCGAATTACTGAAACCAGTTTCACGCTCATTTCTTTAGGGTTATTTCAGAAAGGAGCTCATCCTAGTTTGCCCTGAGGGCTACTCCTTTTCCTACAGGCTAGGCCTGTCTTCAAGTTTCTCTAATGGGTTTTGAGTCTGTTGGGTGTTTCTCTTGCCCCTAAACCTCAGGTTTGCTCAGGGCACCGTGGGGCTTGTTTCATCCCAGCGCTGGCCACAGTACAGGGCTTTGCCCACTGGTCAATCAAGGCGCTCACCTGTCTCAGCCAATCCTTCCTCCGGACCCTCGGGTGCCACCCGAAAGGAGAGCCTGGATGTGGGAACGCAGCGCCGTCAGTTCCTCCGGCGAGGATCCCAGCCCCAGAACTGTCCCCTCATTTACTGGACAGAATGACCGACCATTAATGGACCGGAACGGGCCATTAAGTAGTTTTTTTTCTGCACATTTGAGGCAGGAAGAGTCATGCGACTGCTGACAATTGAGTCTCCTCTTTAAGGCAAATTAAGATACTGGTGAAGGTCAGAGCTGGTCTATGTTGAAAGGCACATGATTAAAAGGCAAAATGCAGGGGGGGAAGATCAAAGAAAAAGAGGGAAGAGATCAGAGTGAACAGCCCAAGACAAATCGCAGAGGGCGGGTGAAAATCCGAGGAGCGTTAAAGGGAAGAGAAGAACCAGGCGGGCCTAACAGGACCTGGGGAGCGGAAAGAGGAGCCGGAGGCTGGGCGCGCGGGGCCGGCTCACTGCTCAGACGCGGGGGGGCGGGGTTGGGCAGCGCGTGCGGGAGCTACCCTCTCGGCGCCGAATGGTCGCGCCCAGCAGCGGTGGCCAATGGGCTGCCGGGATGTTGGAAGGGCGGCGGCGGCCGGGCGCTAGCTGGCTGGGGACGGGGGCGCCGCCATGATGCTTGTTTGCTTTCAATGAAAACGAGGGGGGTGCGGAGGAGGAGGAGGCGGCGGCGTCGGTGGCGGCGGCGGCGGCGGCGCGGAGGCGAAGGCAGCGGCGGGCGCAGCGAGAAGGGCGAGGCCGGGGACCGAGATAGTGGGAGGGCGTAGTGGCCGCTCGTTGGCCGGCCGAGGCGGGCGGCTGAGGCGGTGGCGCTCCGCGGGGAAACAAAGAGAGGCGGCTGAGGCGACGGCGGAGCGACGGCGCTGCAGCAACGGCCGGGACTGGTATGGTGGTTCCACAGGTCAGACCCCGCTGCACTCACCGGGAGGAGGCGGCAGCGGCAGAGAGCGGCGCCCCCCGAGAGGTGAGCGAGGCGGTCCCAGGCCCGCCGGGCTGCTCCCGCCCAGGCCCCACTCGACCCTACCCCGGGCCGGGGCGCGCGGAGCTCGCCGTGGGAAGGCAGCTGGAGCTTGGCGGGAGGCGGGCCCGCAGCTGGCTGCTCTCGGGGAGCCCCGCGACGCGGCCCGGCTGGGAGTTGATTGACGGGGCGGTTAGGGGGACGCGCGCGCAGGGGCGGGGTGGGAGGCGCCCTGGCCCTCGGACCGCGGGACGCGTGGCCGGGACGGTGGCAACTTTGGAGGAGTGGCTGTATGGGTTTGCGCGCTGCGGCGCGAGCACCAAGTAGTTGGAGCCAACCTGGAAACACACTATTCACCCCTCCCCCAAAGTATTTAAAATTCAGTTTAACGCAGGTTTTTGGAGGTGGAAGGTAGGAATGGCATGGTTAAAGAAGCACTTAGCATCGAATAAAGAGATTTGCGGTGTTGCTAAGGACTCGTTGCTAGCCCTAATTACTTACAGCAGTTTATTCCAGTAACCGTAATTACATCTGTTTTTCTTTGAGTCTCTTCCTTCCTCACCTTCCCCCAAAAGTCTGCTAACTAAACTCTGTACCCTGCTTTAATTGTTACTCCAAATGACAGTGTTGGAATTATAAAATTGAAATTTTCTTAAGGCCTAAGAACTCTGTATAGTTAGTTCTGCTGTAAATAAAACAACATAGGTTCCTGAAAGTCATTATGGTCTGCAAAATTGTGCAGTAAAAACTACAGGCCTTATGGGAAAAAATGGGATTGAGGCACAATACCCGAAAACTTTGTCAGTAACTTATTTTTAAAAACATATATTTGATTGATTTTTTTACAGAAGGGGAGAGAGGGATAGAGAAAAACATCAGTGAGAGAGAAACATCAAACATCGATCTGCTGCCTCCTGCACACCCCCTACTGGGAATGTGCCCGCCACCAAGGTTTATGCCATTGACCAGAATCAACTGGGACTCTTGAGTCCCTAAACCGACCCTCTATCCACTGAGCCAAACCGGTTAGGGCAGGAACTTATTTTTTAAAAGGGAACCTGAAAAAATGGTAGCACAGTTTTACATGTTAAATGGTTAAGCAGTATATACATACTACGGTAAATGTGGCACTTAGCCTGGCAAAAGACCTGGTTTGCTTGTAGAAATGGTTGCTGCTTGTGAGTTTATTGAGAAGTGGAGGAAGTTGACCTGAACTCACAGAATGTTATAACAACACTAAATAGGGTGAGTGTGTCTTGGAACATATAAGCACAAATGGTGAACTGATGAAGTTAGTAGGTGTTTGAGGTCTGTGCTTTGTGTATTTCTGTGCAGTCAGTTCATTGAGGTATAGTTTTCTATCTCTAATGTTTTAGACAAGCAATTGAGAATTCTATGTTATGCTCACATTCCCTAACTTATCAATCATGTTGGAACAATTCACATTTTCAGAACAAGCAGTATAGCAGACTGGATTATATTCAAATACAGCATTTTAAAAAGAGTACTGTAGTACTTCAGTTCAAAAAACAATCGACACCTGTGTGTCAGGCACTGTGGTATAGATTTGCTACCTTATGGGCTTTGTCCCAAGTGGGTAAAGCCTTCATGAGGTTATATGGTAATGAGGAATATACAAAGCTTTTGGGCATGCTAAGGAAAGAGCAACTAACTTCTGCTTCGTCTTTGTATCCAGAAAGAGGATTACTGATGATTCTTTAGATGCCTCAAGAAGTTGCATATTGATTTTTTTTTTACTATTTTTTATACAAATTTTGAGTAGGGGATATTGCAAACCTTTGCTAAGAAAAGGCTACACAGAAATGAAGATTTATTAAGTAAAAAATATTTGCACTTGGCTTTTTGAGGGGCAACTTGTTTTCTTCTGTAAAATTGTGTCTAGTTGTATGTAAACACCATAGCATCATAAAGCAATATCTAGTAAAGCTAACTGCCATGTTTTAGGGCATTAACTTCATATATTTTCACCTAAAGTAATTGAAAATGAAACTATAGTTTATTTAGAACATTAAAAAAATTATCACCAGTTGCTAATTTTAGAGAAATTTACAGAAACTCAGATTTAGGGATTTGTAGTCACAGAAAGAAAATAGTAGTTTTGTTGAATGCTAATGGTGTAATAGGTACTGTGCATTACATGTGTTATCTCAGTTAATCCTCACACCAAAATTGTGAGGTAGATATTTTATAAATGAGGAAATTTTACCCTTAAAGATGAATTTAAACATATGCTTACAGAGCTGGGACTTTACATAGGTCTGTTTGACTCTACTTTGTGTTCTTAATGACATGGTATTGTGCTCCTTCTACTTCCCTCCTGCCATTTGATATAGATGTAATATAGGGAGACCCAGTTGCTGTACACATTGATAAGCATTTATTTACATTAGTAGCTGATCATGTAGAAAAAGGATGGGGGCAAGTGTGTTCCAGGACCATGCAATCTTAATACTTGTGATTATCTTTTTGGTTATGTTAAAAAACCTCATGAGAATCCATGTAAGAATACTATTTGCTGGTCAGAAATCCAGTTTTAAAGCATTTTACTATTTTAGGGGAAGATAGTTACACAGCTTTTGTCAAAAAGCAGTGCATGACAACTCCATTTGAACACTGAAACACATTAGATTTCTTTCCTAAGTCTTCTGAAATATCCTTCATTGGCTTTAGAGCAATATTCTAGTGCAGTGGTCATCAAACTCATTAATCAACAGAGCCAAGTATCAACAGTACAACGATTGAATGAGAGCCAAATGTTTTCAACTTAAACTTCTTCTAACACCACTTCTTCAAAATAGACTCGCCCAGGCCATAGTATTTTGTGGAAGAGCCACACTCCAGGGGCCAAAGAGCCACATGTGGCTCAAAACCCCAGTTTGCCAACCAATCAATGTTCTATTATGATTAGAGACTTTCTTTTTTTTTTGTAAGATCAACAATTCATGAATTTCTTAGTTTTAGAGGGGAAAAAGGACTAGTTGGTAAAATGATTATATACATGAATTATTAGCTAGAATAAATGTTTACTCCCCTAAAAAGCCAAGTCCTGCCTGGTGTTGCTCAGTGGTTAGCATGTTGACTCATAGGTGCCCAGGTTTGATTCCCTGTCAAGGGCACTATACCTAGATTGTGGGTTTGCTCCCTGCCAGTGGTGGGGATGGTACAGGAGGCAGCCAGTTGATCACATGTTTCTTTCCCCTTCCTTCCCTTCTACTCGCTCTGAAAAGCAATGGAGAAAATATCCTTGGGAGAGGAATAACCAAAAAAAGGCCAAATTTCCCACTAGATAGTGGTAGCTAGAATATGATTCATTGTAAGAGAGGAGCAAATAGATGATGGAAAGTCTGGCAAAAGATAAAGAGAAAATGAAAAAAATATGCTATTGGCAGCTATCATTTGGTACTGAAGCTGTAAAGTAGATGGTTGTTGCTTGTCTCAGGATAAGGATGATAAGGAACAGATTTAGGATTGATGGCCTCTCTTACCTTTTTGATTTTAGTGAAGTTTTACCACACAAATCATGGCTTTAATACCTTGTGCATTGGTGATCAGTCAGTCAGCTTTTGCTAATTAGTTCCCAAATCCCATTTGTCTTAATGTTTTCTTGCTGCATCTACACTAATAAAAGAGAAACAAGCAAATTAACCATCACTCTATTATGCTCCTAGCCAATCAGGAGTAAGTATGCAAATTAACCCAACAAAGATGGCAATGCCCATAGTGGCCAGGCAGCGCTGAGGCTGCTGGGGGCCGGATTGGAGACACAGACACACAGTCCTGGCACCAAGCAGCCCCAGCTCGTGGCTGTTGGGGGGCGGGAGGTCAGTGGAGACACAAACCGAAAGAAACCTGTGGAAAGGGAGATAAACTATTATAATTTTTATCTCCTTTTCCACAAGATGAGAAAACTGACCTTGGTTTATTTAGTGATGTGGCCCACACCTTTCTACAAGCACTGGATATGTTATGACCACTCCCAGGAAGGTCTGGTCAGAATCCTGTCTCTAGGGAATAATGCTACTTTGGAAAATCATTTAAGAGAGGAAACAAGCTTTTGTTGGATTTATTCTGAAGGTCAAAGAACATGCCACTCCAACATATGCTGTGTTGTAATATTGATGATCTTGAGCTGCATATGCTTGAAAAACAGCAAATGCATGCAGAGGCTTTCACTGAAGTCTCCTGATCTGCCTAGAACTGGACCCCCCCCAAAAGGAACTGGAGAAGTGTCATCAGGCAGAGAAAAGTGACTTCTGTCACAGGACAGGAGTAGAAGTTGACATCGCACCCAAACTTTTTTACAAACTATTTTTCCCTATCCCCATTCATCTTTTCTAAAAATCATTTACTCTTCTTCAAGAGGCCTACATCTCCTGTTCCATTTCCCTAGGAAGAAGGTATTTAAATCCGCATTCTAAGCCACCTTGGGGAGTTCCTCATTTTTTCCTGGGATCTCCTACGTATACATTAGGTATACATGTTATTGAACTTTTGTTTTTCTCTTGATGATCTCTTTCATTACAAGGGCTTCCACTAAGAACTCAGAGAGGTAGAAGAAAATTACTTTTCCTCCTCCATAATTCTATCTCGGGAAATCAAGTCCCCAGCTGAACAATGAAGCTGGCTCAAGTACCAAGCAGTCCCGGCTGACAGGAGGGAAGCTTCTAAGGAGAAATCAATGATATTGGCATCAAAGTGAGATGGAGGGCACATGCATGGTTGCTGGTGGGAGTTTAATGTGGTTCAGCATTTTTGGAGGATGATTTGGCAAATTCGATAGATATTTTCAAGGTACTATATCGGTCAGAACCGAGGACGGTACTGTGGGCTCCCTTTCTATAATAGGAAAATCTGGGAACAACCTGTGTCTTTAGGACAAGGTGGTATCTATACCAGTAGAAGGGTAATATGCTAATTAGACTGAACATCTTCCTGATGACCTTCCAGATGTCCTTTTGGACAAAGCCATGCTGGTGGGGCCAAGGCAGAGGAGGTTAGAGGTGATCAAGCAGGCAGAGGAGAGCAGTTAGGAGGATCAGGCCAATAGGGAAGAGCAGTTAGAGCTAACAGGCTGTCAGAGGAGAGCAATTAGGAGGATCAGGCCACCAGGTGGGGGAGCGGTTAGAGCTAGAGGTCCTGAGGGTCCCATGCACACATTTTGAGCACCAGGCCTCTAGTACTTTATATTTGACTTAAAACATAGAAATTAACATTTCTAAGCTAGCATATATTTGTATTTATTTAGAGTTTGAATTTGTGGATGTCCTGTACTTGGTGCGCCGTTATGGTTGTATTTTGAATTAATTTACTGGGTTAAATGAAATTGCTAGTTTTGACCATTTTGACCCTCAAAATTGTGGTGGTTGCAGTATACATCTTGGTTTCCTCTGACTGTATTTTATATTCACTCATGTGTTTGGGGTACATAGACATGTTTAGAAATGCATTTTAACAACTGTCTAGTAAACTGTTTTGGGCTAGGCCTTGTGGATGCAGCTGTGTATGCCAACTTTTCCTTTCAGAACTTTGATTGATTACTACATACGTGCTGTCTGTTTTCTCAGATGTCTTATTGGTTGGAAATTTTAGTTAAATTAATTTGGACTGAAATTTAGTTTTGTACTATTTCAGAAAATAATTTAAGGAAATTGAAATGAGATTGTTAGGATGTGGGGGGTTTACGATAAGTCTGGCAAAAGATAAAGAGAAAATGAAAATTAACCCAACAAAGATGGCAATGCCCATAGTGGCCAGGCAGCGCTGAGGCTGCTGGGGGCCGGATTGGAGACACAGACACACAGTCCTGGCACCAAGCAGCCCCAGCTCGTGGCTGTTGGGGGGCGGGAGGTCAGTGGAGACACAAACCGATTCTCTCTTGTGATTCTCTTTTTTTGTTATGCATGTATGAATAGTTTTCCAGAGGCTAAAAAAATGTATGATATCTGATAAGATTGAATTCCAAACAATTATGTGAATCCAGCTATCTTCTAGTCTTAGATATTAAAGAGATTTGCAAAAATGTAAGATGCTATCATTCTCATGAAATTTTGTTTTTTTAAATAGTTACATTTAAACAATTTTTTTTAGCCTTAGCCGGTTTGGCTCAGTGGATAGAGTACTGGTCTGCAGATAGAAGAGTTCAGGGTTCAATTCCAGTCTAGAGCATGTACTTTGGTTGTAGGCAGCAGCCAATAAATGTTTCTCTCACATCGATGTTTCGGTTTTTTCCTCTTCTAACTCTCCCTAAAAATCAATGAAAAAAATATCTTCTGGTGAGGATTGACAACAACAACAAAATAATAAAAAAATGTTTATTAATGTTTGATAGGTTTATTATATTTAATGAGTTAATAAAATAATTTAAAGTTTCTTAGTTCTAATTACTACTGTGGTAAATATTGAGAGATATAACCCA
This sequence comes from Lasiurus cinereus, assembly GCA_011751065.1. NCBI lineage: Eukaryota > Metazoa > Chordata > Mammalia > Chiroptera > Vespertilionidae > Lasiurus > Lasiurus cinereus. The sequence continues at coordinate 2,835,196 of JAAGEH010000289.1, read as the reverse complement.
CATAAATAAAAACTCTTTGAGGTACTCATTAATCTTTAAGAATATATAAGGGTCCTGAGATATGGAGTTTGACATTTGGGAGACTACAAGTGGAGAGTAGCTTGGAAAAGATGATACATCTGAAAAGGAAACAAGGGCTCGTGGTCTCAGCAGCATAATTGGAGAATGAACATGAAATCTTGGCATTTATCAGGGACAAAATACTAGAATTGCTTGAGGCAGTGATGTAATAGACTACAGCTTAACCCTACATTTTAACCCTAACTTGGTTTCCTCAACTGAAAATGAGAATAGCACTTACCTCATGGATTGCTGTGAGAATTAAATTGAGATAATCAGGTAAATGGCACTGTGGTTGAAAGCACAGATACTTGGATCAAACTTTGGTTAAAAATTATAATTGTGGCACTGCCATCTCTGTCCTCAGGCAACTTACTCATTCTCTGGACCTCACTTTCTTTCTGTATTTCCTTTCTGGAGTCCTGAGGATTAAAATGAAATAATGCATTAGAAGGGCCTGATAGACCTGCCCAGTGGCGAATGCTCAAATGTTACCAGTTAAATGCCTAGTGCAGAGAGTGTGGCAGATAGGTACTGAACAGTTTTGCCATTACCTTATCTGTTTGAGGTTTGCTCTTATGTTGCCATAGCATGTTACTCATTATTTTTTTATAGTTTAACCTTTTAGTTTGTCCCCTTATTGCTTATCCCAGGCTATCATAGAACCAATATTCTCAGTCTTTGATCACCAAAATCCTTTCTACCTGATTTCTCTGGATTTCACTTTTAAGATTAGAAGCCTAGATATTAGTTTTTATTCTTGGTAAAATGGACATTGCTTCTGCTAGTATAAAATGCTTGCCTTTATTTATTTGTTTATTTATTTATTTATTTATTTATTTTACTATCATAGCTTCTCCCCTGAAATTGTTATGTCTTCCCTGAGTACTTAGGTATGCCAGGCTCTGAAGATATAAAAAATATTTAAAATACTAGAGGCCTGGTGCATGAAATATATGCACTTAGGGGAGGGTCCCTCAGTCTAGCCTGTCAGACATCCTGCCATTACCGCTGCACTCTGTAAGCTCTGCTTCTGGCTGAGTGTCAATCCCCCTGTGGGAGCGCACTGACCACAGGGGGCAACTCCTGCATTGAGCGTCTGCCCCCTGGTGGTCTTTGTACATTATAGTGACTATTCGTTCTGCCATTTGTCAATTTGCATATTAGCCTTTTATTATATAGTACTAGAGGCCCGGTGCACAAAATTTGTGCATTGGGTGGGGGGGGTAAGCCCAGCCTGCACCCTCTCCAATCTGGGACCCCTCATAGGATCCCTCATCAGTCCAACTGCCTGTTTAGGCCCTATCCCAGTGGAATCAGTCAAACATCCTTCTTCCAATCCAGGACTGCTGGCTCCCAACCACCTGCCAGCCTGATCACCCCCTAACCACTCCCCTGCCAGCCTGATTAATGCCTAACTGCCCTCCCTTGCCATCCTGGTGCCCCTAATTGCCTTCTGCCAGCCTGGCCCCCACTAACTGTCCTCTCCTGCAGGCCTGGTCCCCCCACAACTGCCTTCCCCTACAGGCCTGGGCCTTCTCAACTGCCCTCCTCTGCCGGCCCAGTCGCCCCTAACTGTCCTCCCTTGCAGGCCATCTTGTGTGTTGTAGTGACAGTCAATTTGCATATTACTCTTTCATTTTTAGGATAAGTAAGTGTAAGACACCTATATTAGAGTAGCTAAGTGAAACAAAAAAAAGTTAAGGTGGGATTAAAGAATAGAAAAGTAGAAATTATCTTCAAGATTCAGAATAAGCAGGGAATAATAAACCCCTGTGTTTGGGAGGGATAGTGAAGAAAGACTTTTTAAAAAAATTTTTTTTCTTTTTTTTTTTTAATACATTTTATTGGTTTTTTACAGAGAAAAAAGGAGAGGAATAGAGAGTCAGAAACATTGATGAGATAGAAACATCGATCAGCTGCCTCCTGGACACCCCCTACTGGGGATATGCCTACAACCAAGATACATGCCCCTGACTGGAATCGAACCTGGGACCCTTTAGTCCGCAGACCAATGCTCTATCCACTGAGCCAAACCAGATTTGGCAAGAAAGACCTTTTTAAAGTTAGTTATTTGAATTGGCATTTGAAGGATTACTAGAGTGCCTAGGTTTTTTTGGGGAAGGAGAGAGAGCAGAAGCAATAGCATATGCTAAGGCCATGGAAGTTTGTGAGAGGTAACTAGGAATGCAGGAGACCCAGATAATGAGACTAGAGAGGCACACAAAAACCCGGTTATAAATACACATACCTTCTTTGTTTTATAAATGAGCCTGGGTTTCCTCTTACTTAGTTAGTTCACACATATTTGAGCTGCTTTTGTGTCAAGTGCTTTGTTAGAGTCCAAGAATACAAAGATAAAGGAGATGTTGTTTTAGAACCATGAGGTAAGTATCTGTGCTTTTAGATCATTTTGGACAGTACCTAGGATGCATTAAAGTGGGGGAGAATATAAGAACAAACATGGGTCTGAGACTGGTGGGATAACTTAGGAAAGAGCCCAGGTAAGTAAAGCAAAGTGGATAACTCAGGAAAGAGCCCAGGTAAGTAAAGCAAAGTGGATGAAAGATTTAGGAGGTAAAATAGGCTAGAACTAGAGACTGGATGTGAAGACTGATTAGCTGGGAAATAGTCAAGGATTATACTGATATTTCTGGCTTGAAAAACTGGGTGGGGATTATAGGAGGAGGTGGAGATTTGAAAACCAAGGAGACAATTTCACTTTTTCATAAGATATATATTTTTTAATCCTTACCCGAGGATATGTTTATTGATTTCAGAGAGAGACATCGATTGGTTGCCTAATATGCATCCCAGCTAGGGACTGAACCCACAACTTAGGTATGTGCCCTGATAGGAGTCGAATCCTTGACATTTCAGTGAACTGGACAATGCACCAACCAACTTTGCCACACTGGCCAGGGATAGTAAGATCTTTTTGATACCTTGTTTCTTTCCCTAGCTTTTTATTCTTTTTTTTTTCTTTTTTAAATTAAACTTTTTATTCAGATTATTATATTTTTTCTTTTTCCCCCTCCATAGCTCCCCTCCATCCAGCTCCCACCCTTCCCTCTACCCTCACCTCCCTCCCATTGACCTCATCCATAGATGTATGATTTTTGTCCAGTCTCTCCCTGTACACCCCTCACCCTTCCGATAATTATCAGTCCACTCCTTTTCTGTGCTCCTGATTCTATTATATTCACCAGTTTATTCTGTTGATCAAATTTTTAGTTCACTTAATTTTCAGATTCACTTGCTGATATGTATTTGTTGTTCATAATTTTTTATCTTTTACCTTTTTCTTCTGCCTCTTCTTAAAGAGTACCTTTCAGCATTTCATATAATACTGGTTTGGATTTGATGAACTCCTTTAGCTTTTTCTTATCTGTGAAGCTCTTTATCTGACCTTCAATTCTGAATGATAGCTTTGCTGGATAGAGTATTCTTGGTTGTAGGTTCTTGCTGTTCATCACGTTGAATATTTCTTGCCACTTCCATCTGGTCTGCATTGTTTCTGTTGAGAAATCAGCTGACAGTCCTATGGGTGCTCCCTTGTAGGTAATGAACTGTTTTTCTCTTGCTGCTTTTAACATTCTCTCTTTGTCTTTTGCTCTTGCTATTTTAATTATGATGTGTCTTGGTATAGTCCTCTTTGGGTTCCTTTTATATGGGGTTCTGTGTGCTTCCTGGACTTGTAAGTCTATTTCTTTTACCAGATGTGCGAAGTTTTCAGTCATTATTTCTTTAAATAGGTTTTCAGTATCTTGCTCTCTTTCTTCTTCTGGCACCCCCACAATTCTGATGTTGGTACGTTTGAAGCTGTCTCAGAGGCTCCTTACAGTATCTTCACATTTTTGGATTCTTTTTTCTTCTTGCTTTTCCAGTTGAGTGTTTTCTGATTCTTTATATTTCAAATTTTTTACTTGAATCTTCTTGCCTTCCTCTAGTCTGCTGTTAGGTCTCTGTATAATATTTTTTATTTCAGTCAATATATGTTTAATTTCTAGTTGGTCCTTTTCCATCTCTAGTTGGTTCTTTTTCATCTCCTCTTGGGTCTCGCTAACTTCATCCAACTTTTCTAGGATATTCTTGAAAAACCTTATAAGCGTGGTTTTGAACTCTATATCCAGTCGTTTGTTTTCCTCCATTTCTTTTGTTTGTGATCTCTTCCCTTGTCTCGGCATTTTCACTATGCCGTTAGAACTTCTCTGTTGGATTCAGCCTTATGATACCAGACTTGCAAAACTGCAAAAGCCTCTCTGTTGAGCTTGGGATGGGTGGAATCTCAGGGCTTAAGGGACCACCTTGCCTTCCAGTCAGCCCTGCCCTCCACAGCACCCAAGTCTCACGTGACTGGGTAATCGCTGGAGTGGTCCCTGTATGCATGCAAGCACACCCGTGCTCTCTTGCAGTGCCTCTAGACTGGTGCCCCTCCGGCTCCCCTGCACTCTGGGACCATATGAGTCTGGGTCCCCAGGGTTTCTCCCGAAACTGGGTTTTAGTGGAATTAAAAGTGCCACAGTTGGGAGGGTCTGTCTCCCGCCCACTCGTGAAAGCCAGCGGCACAATCAGCAGTCGGTCCTCTGCGCGTAGTACCGTGTGCGCCACCAGACTTCTGATCTTTTGCGACGCCCCTAAATTTCCGTGCACTTCTCCCTTTTCACAGTCCAAACTCCCCCGTACGAGTTTTGGCTGGATCTGGGGTTTAGTGTCGTAGGATAAGGGGTTCAATGCCCTTGAGAGTCTCCATCTCCCTCCCGCCAGTGAAAGCCAGCCAGGTTCTCCGGCACCTGCTCTTTCCACATGCGCGTGTCTCCGTACCTCAGCTTTTTGCAGCTCCTCTGGGTCTCTGTGAGCCCCTCTCTTTCCTTCTAGTTGTAGAATTTCCACTCAGCCAGCTTTCGTGTGGTTCTGGATGATGTCCGTTCTGTCTTTTAGTTGTAGTTTGGAAATTGTTGTGCAAGGCAGCAGTATAGGTGTTTACCTATGCCGCCATCTTGGATTCTCCCTAGTTTTTTATTCTGTTCCTCCTTCACATACCTTGCTTTGAGAAACTACCATAAGTTGTAAGATACCTACTATAGTATCATTGATTATTTATAATAGTAGCTTTGAAATTCACAAATATACAGTTGGAATTTAAGTATTGATTTTTAGATAAGAGTAATCATATCTTGGAGAGGTTTTTAATACTTTTTTGTTTTGACATTAAGACTGTTAGTGATAGACATTTTGCCACTCACGACAGCTCCTGAATGAGGTTAATCATTTGTGTAAACATTTTTTAAAAAATATTTTTTATTGATTTTTTTACAGAGAGAAAGGGAGAGAGATAGAAAGTCAGAAACATCGATGAGAGAGAGACATCGATCAGCCGCCTCCTGCACACCCCACTGTGGAGATGTGCCCACAAGCAAGGTACATGCCCCCAGCCGGAATCGAACCTGGGACCTTTCATTCTGCAAGCTGACACTCTATCCACTGAGCCAAACCGGTTTCGGCTGTGTAAACATTTAATTGTGGTCGAAAGCTGGGTAGAAAGAGAAGAAAACTAGTGTGATGACATTGAGAGTCAGGATGATTTGGGTCTAAAGTGGGATGTGGAAGTACCTTAACTGCATTGAGGCTATAAAAAAGACCTAGGACCCTGATTGGTGTGGCTCCATGGTTTGAGCATCAGCCTGTGGGCCAAAAAGGGTTTGAGTTGAGTCTTGGTCAAGGGTATGTACCTGGGTGATGTGAGAAATTACTCGCCTGTTCAAATTTCAAATGAGAAACAGAAACATGGCAAAAATGAGACTTTAACAATATCTTCCAGAGCGGGAGCCCATTGTACAGGAGCACAAGTGGGGCAGGGAACATAGCCTTTTTATTTAGTTCCTCCTCTAGTTCCTCATTGGCTGAGGTCTATTGGGTCACTCACTCACTATATATATATAAAAACAGGGAATATGCTTATTAGCCCACATATACTAATTAGTCAAGACCAGTTAGGCGCCCCTTGCCTGGGACTGCAGCGCCGCCCAGCCAGGAGTCATGAGCAAGTATGCCTTGCCATCTGTCTGTGGGTCATGAGCAAGCATGCTGCACCGCCTGTCTTGGGAGTGGCCCCAGCAGAAGTGATGACCGGAGGGGTCATGCGTGGGCCCGAGGCAATGCCCAGCCTGGAGGCTGGCTGAGGATCATGAGCAGGCTGGAGGTGTCCTCCCCCTGTGCTGAGATGGAGTGGCCTCCAGAGGAAGTAGCCACAAGCTGCCTGCCTGCGTGGCACAGCCTGTATATATCCCCATCCAGTGCTGGGGTTGAAGCTGCCTGCATTTCTGGCCAAGGATGTGACACTGTCTGCCTGTGTCCTTGACCTTAGACATGTCGCTGCCTGTATGCATCCCCACTCTGTGCTGTGGTAAAGCTCTCTGCCTGTGTCCCTGGCCAGGATGTGACACTGCCTGTGTGTGTCCCCTTGGGTCTTGCCCAGTGGAGGTGGGGGTTGCCGAGTCTGAGTCTCAAGTGATTTTGAGGCGTGCACAGGTGTGCAGGGTCTTAACTCTGGCTCCCACAGCGCATCCAACACTCTGACAGGAGGGAGCCTGATACCTGCACCCAGAACCCACACAGCATGGCACCTGCACCCAGGACCCTCACAGCAGGGTGGCGGAAACCCTATCCCTTACGGAATCAGCCATTGTTTAGCTTGCTGTCATTGGACTGACAGCCAGGAATCCCATTCACCCGCACCCAGGACCCACATAGCAGGGTAGCAGGAACCCCATCCCTTATGGAATCGGCCATTCGTTAGCTTGCCGTCAGCAGCCTGATAGCCAGGAATCGCATTCATCCACACACACGACCCACACAGCAAGGCAGTAGGAGCCCCATCCCTTACAGAATTGACCATTGGTCAGCTTGCTGTCAGTGGCCTCACAGCCAGGAATCCTATTCATCGACACCCAGGACCCATACAGTAGGGTGGCAGGAGATTCCACAGCATTAAGTGTTTAATAATTCTTTGTGGACAAAATGCCGAAAGGGTGGGAATAAAATATTAGGTAGACTGTTCACTGTTCACTGTAAGCTTTAGAGAACCAGAACAGTGTTACCTTAGACTAGTGGTCGGCAAACTCATTAGTCAACAGAGCCAAATATCAACAGTACAATGATTGAAATTTCTTTTGAGAGCCCAATTTTTTAAACTTCTTTTAACGCCACTTTTTCAAAATAAACTTGCCCAGGCCGTGGTATTTTGTGGAAGAGCCATGCTCAAGGGGCCAAAGAGCTGCATGTGGCTTGCGAGCCGCAGTTTGCCCACCATGGCCTTAGACTTTTGCGTCTGCGTGTAAAAGGTGCGATAAGTTTTGATGATCTGCAAACTGTAGGAAGTATAATTTATGACACATTTCGTTAAGCTGCTAAATATTGAGGATTATTAATCGATGATACTATCTAGAAAGTATGATTGACACAATCATCCTTAATATACCCAAACAACTATGGCAACTTTTTGCATACATACATGTGTGTAGATGTCCTTCTGATGCAGACAAATTGTGACATGAGAATAAAGCTCATTTTATTGTTGGAAATTAACACTGAAAAGAAGGTGCCTGTGTAAACTGTGACATGCATGCCCTTTACAAAATTCAAGAGGTATTCATATTGCATGGAATGAAAGTATTCACATTTCAAACTTCCAGACTATTCTTTATTAACGGATACAAATAGATGTGATGAATTGTACGAGTGAAAACAAGCAGAGGTTTTGATAAATTCTCTGAATAATGAATAGTTAGCAGCCTTTCAGACTATTAACCTCAGCCATCGAAGATCAAACTACACCCCAAGTGCTTTCTCTTGTATGGTTCAGATGGTATGGAAAAACAATCTTTATAAAGTTTTAATACGTTATATTGGAGGTCGTGGTGGTACTGTTTTACCCATGGCATATTCAGGAATTGCTGCAAATCTACTTCTTAGTGGAAGAACCTTTTATTCCCAATATAAATTATCAATTCCATTAAATGAAACTTTAATTTCTAGATTCAGTATAAACAGTGAAGTTGCTTAAACCATTAAAAAGGCCAAACTCATTATTGATGAATGCACCATAGCATCCAGTCATGCTATAAATACCATAGATAGATTACTAAAAGAAATTATGAATTTGAATGTTGCATTTGGTGGGAAAGTTCTCCTTCTCAGAGGGGATTTTTGACAATGTCTCAGTATTGTGCCAATGCTATGCGATAGGCCATAGTACAAACAAGTTTAAAGTACTGCGATGTTTGGGGATGTTTCAGAAAGTTGTCTCTTAAAACAAATATGAGATCAGGGATTCTGCTTATAATATAAAGAATGGTTAGTGAAAGTTGGAGATGGCAAATTTTATAGCAGTTTTCATTTAGGAATGGATATTGAAATCCCTATGAAATGATTAGTAACAGATCTATTTTTGAAGCTACCTTTAGAAATAGAATATCTATACATAATATTAAAAATATATGTAAATGTGCAATTCTTTGTCAAAAAAATGAACACGTTAAAAAAATTAAATGAAATTTTGTATACAAATAGAGATTTTCACACATATTTGAGTGATAATTCCCTTGATTCAGTAGATGATGCTGAAAAGGAAATTTTCTTATTGAGTTTTTTAAATAGTATTATTCCTTCAGGAATGCCATGTCATAAATTAAAATTGAAAGTGAGTGCTACTATCCATGCTACTGAGAAATCTTAATAGTAAATGAGGCCTTTGTAATGGTATTAGATTTATTATCAAAGATTATGCCCTAACATTATCAAAGCTGAAGTATTAACAGGATCTGCATAGAGAGAGGTTGTTTTGATTCCAATAATTCATTTGTCCCCATCTGACACTGGCCTCCCATTTAAATTAATTCAATGACAGTCTCCCATGATACCAGCATTTGCGATGACTATTTATAAATCACAAGGACAAGCTCTAGACAGAGTAGGAATATTCCTACCTGAACCCATTTTTGTACATGGTCAGTTATATGTTGCTTTCTCTCAAGTTCGAAGAGCATGTGATATTAAAATTGAAAATACTTCATCACAAGGGAAATTAGGCAAGCACTCAAAGTGTTTTCACTCTTACTGTGGTATACAGGGAGATATTAGAATAAGTTTAATCACTTTATCAGTCATTGTTGGCATCAATGTTTTTATATCATGTTTTGTTGTTTTCATGTCTTTGTTATATCATTTTGTTATTTATTAATAAATTTATATATTTTATATACATTTTAGTAATTTCCTTTTATTCCTCACATTTCTATTATAGAGAAAGGGAAAATAGCAATATTAAAATATTTCCTCTAATTCCCTTTTAATGTGCATGAATTTTGTGCATCGAGCCACTAGTTTCCTATTAAGTCGCCTAGGTCTTGCTGTCTCCCATCGGGTTATTTAAAAAGATGGGCTGGTGCCTTTTCTAGTCTCCTCCACCTCCCTTTGTTTAGGGGAATCTTCCTAGGACATGTGCTATCAACCATGTGCACAGCTATCATTACCCTCTCCTCACCCCCTACATCTGTTTACTCTGGGGAAATTCACTGACCACTTGGCCACATGCTGTTTCTTTTCTATGAAGATGAATCATAGAGGCATGCTTCCTACAGGTGGCAGGTTAATCCCTGTGCAGGAGGCAACTAATCAGTGTGTCTCATATCAATATTTCTCTCGCTCTCCCTCTTTCTCCCCCCCCTTCCCTTCTTTCTTTCTAAAAATTCAATGGAAAATATATCCTCAGGTGATGATTCACAACAAAGAACAGGAGAGTCAGCTGGTTTTATTTACAGTGGTGTAATATCATATATTTTTTTCATTTGTAGACTTCAGCTAATACACTTGGCAAAAATAAGGTGAATATTTAAGAGTGTGGTAGGCCTGCCATCTCAGCCATAACTAATATAAATGTAAAATTCAGAATATTTCCACTTTAATAAATAAATTGTTGTGTTTATATGACATTTAAAACGTCTTGTATATCTTGGTAGAAGTAGGTAACTGTGAATAAATTGTCATTTGGATTATATTCAAATAGGGAATGATTTTTTAATAGTGGAAAATGAGTTATTTTTTGTATGTGTTTATAATTTGATTTTTTCTTTGGATATTTTCTTTCCTATCTAATAAAAGGGTAATATGCAAATTAACTGCCACTCCATCATAAATATGGCAGCGCCCAGTCCCCCCAGCCTCACCAGAATCTCCCAGTCCTGGGGGGGCTGCCACTGAGAGCGGGCAGCATGAGTCGCCTGGTAGAATGCTTGCTTCATCACCGCGACAATGGAGGGCCACTGGGCAGAGTGGCCAGGGCAGAGCACTTGTTTCATCACCACAGTGACACCCCAGCCGCGGAGGGTCTCTGGGGGACAGGGGGGCCAACCTGCAGCCTCTGCAGCGGAGTGCAGGCCTGTAGAAGAGACAGTGGGCCCACCTCTAACGGAAGCAGTGCAGCTCCCTCATGCGGAATCGGCATGGGTGCCTCCTGGATCCTGTGGAAGCCGCACGCCTCCTATGGAAGCAGCATGCTGTGGTTCCTGCAGGCTCCCATGGAAGAAAATAAACTCCCATCCTTCACATATACTCCATCCTGAATCATGCCAACCAGGATGATATTTGTATACTTTTTCATTGCCTCCCATGTGCACCCCAGCTGTGTGCGATATTGTGCGATGGGCTACTGCTACTAGTTTTAAAATAATCACCATTTTCCTACTAATCTTTTCATCAAAAGCATGATGCAGAGCTAACTTCTGTTAATCTATTTTAAAATTTGTAGACTTTAAAAAATATTTATAATTTTTTACTAGAGGCCTGGTGCATGAAATTCATGCACTGGGTCGGGGGTCATCCCCTCAGCCTGGCCTTTGACCTCTCGCTGTCCGGGACCCTTCAGCAGTTGGACATCCCTCTCACAATCTGTGATCCCTCGCTCCTTACCGCTGGCCTGTTCACTCCTTACCACTTGGTTCACTGCTCCTTAGTGCTGCTGTGGAGGCGGGAGAGGTTCCCACCACCGCCACTGCGCTTGCCAGCTGTGAACCCAGCTTAGAGGCAGCGCTCCCTGTGGGAGAATACTGATCACCAGGCAACAACTCCTGCATTGAGTGTCTTCTCCCTAGTGGTCAGTGTGCATCATAGTGACCGGTCATTCTGGTCATTCCACCATAACCGTCGCTTAGGCTTTATTATATAAATAGAGAGGAAAGGAGAGGGAGAGAAACATCGATGTGAGAAGGAAACATCTAGTGATTGCCTCCCATGTGCACCCCAACCAAAGACTGAACCTACAACCTGGGTATGTGCCTTACTGGGAATTGAACCTGTAACCTTTCGGTTCATGGGACCGTGATCAACCAACTGTATCATGCCAACCAAGATGATATTTGTAAACTTTTTCATTGTGTTATCAGTGTATCTTCAGTATCTATTATGAAAATATGGGCTGTAATAAATTTGGCAATGGATTATTAGAAACATGAAATACATTGTATTTTAGTCTACTGAAAGCTGTGGGTTTTAGATTGATCTTTGAAGAAGGAAATGGAGTTAATTATAGCCAGATCTCAGTTCTTGAACGGTCTCTGATCTCAATTTGGTTTTCTACTAAGTTGTTCACAGAAAAAATGTCTCCAGTTCTGGACCTGACAACCCATTCATGCTGATTCATCAGCATGACAAAAAGTATCTCTTTAGATACTTTTAGGCCACAAACAGGAGAGAATGCCAATCAGTTTTCTACTAGCTTTCCTATAGTTAACACCTCAGGAAATTGTGCAGTAAATATTTTCATGTTAGCTTTTGTTGCTGGTGAAATGGATAATTAAACACAATTTTAAAACAGAGTTCATCAAGAGTGCTAATGTTTTTAAGGATATGAAAGAAACAGTGGTCTCAGGCAATTGAAGAGGTAGAAACACTTGTTAATTGGGATAAAGGAAAAGCAACCAAGTGACAGCATTTTGGGGCAGTGATATGAGAGAAAGGGAAGATGCTGCATGTTGTCCTGAAAGACAGCCCTGAAAGGAGTGTTGAAAGTGACTTGTTTAAGGCTAGGAGGGGGTGGTTAGATAAATTTAAAAAAAGAAATGTTTGTTTATAGATTAAAAAGTACATTATATGTGTACTGTATATAAAGATTAAAGCAGTTATTTAGGTATCTGGAATGGGTTAATTCTATTACATTATTTCTGATGGAGAAAAAAAACAATTCTATTTTCAAACAAGTTGCTTCTTAGCCTTCCAGAGCAAATTAAGTTGGAGAACCAAGGTTCTCCTGTATTACTATTTTGTCTGATTAAAATTTGTGGAAGACATTCCTGATTCTAGTGCTATGGAAAAACAGCTTGTGAGGTCTTGGTGGAGTGCTGATAGGGGACAGTGTTTGGGCTTAGCTTTGAAGTATGTATAGAATTTCGGTGTGAGAATGGCATGGAGACAGGGAAGCATGGAGTATATTTGAAGGATGGGAGTTTATTTGCCAGTTGCTTCAAAAGATACAGATAGAAAAGTATTAGAAATCTAGAAAGATAGAATATTTTGAATTCTAAAGTAAAAGCTTGTATTTTTTTTCTAAGCAGTAGTAAGTGGGTGGAGGAGAGACGATGTCATAGAATCACAGTTTTAAAGTGGTACATCCACACAATGGAATACTTTGCTGCTGTGAAAAAGAAGGAACTACCATTTGCAACAGCATGGATGGATACCTGGAGAGCATCATGCTAAGCAAAATAAGCCAGTCAATATCAAATGATCGCATTCATTTTTGGAATATAATGAACAACATAAACTGATGAACAAAAATAGAGCCAGAAGGGGGAAAATATTCTAGAATATAACAGAAGTAATCCTGTTATTTGCAGATTTTAAATACAGTGGTACCTTGAGATACGAGTGCCCTAACATACAAGATTTTTGAGATTCGAGCCGTGGAGCGAGCGATTTTTGCTTTGAAATACGAGCAACATTTGAGATAGGAGTAATCGCGCATATCGGCCCACTGCACATGACCCACCAGTTTTCCGCGACTCTAGCGTCTCATAGTTTCCCAAGCCTCAAGGTTACGGAACGAATTAAACTCGTATCTCGAGGTACCACTGTATTTCCCACAGCTTTTGTGATACCATACTATGTTAGTACAGTGGTAATATACTTTTCTTGAGATATTAATGTTTATTGCATGTAAAAAATGAAAATAAATAAAATCTTCACACATTAAAAAAAGCTAGTATTAGGACCAGAAGTCATTCAGATAAGATTTCTAATTCTTTATTCTGAAGTCAGCTGTACAAAAGATGGTTCTTTTTCCTAACTTTTGCAGAGTAATTCGAACTTGGCATTAGGAAGAATGATTTGATAATGGTATATAGGTTAGCTATATGCATTCTTAAAGCATAGATACAATTATAAGGGGCCATTGTAATGGTTGAAAAAAACAGAAACTAAAGTTCTAAATTAGAATGATGTTTGCAGAAATAATAGTTGTGTGATTATATGGTTGTGGGATTTTTGTTGTTGTTTGCTCCTCTGGTAGATTAAGGTCCAAGGTCATATATTTCTTGTTTATTCTTTACTCCTATTACCTGGCAGAGTACTTGACACATAGAAGGTGCTTAATAAATATTTGTTGAATGAACAATTTTGTAAAGTAAACTATCTTAATGAAGCAATGGTTCAGGTGTATTGAAGAATCAGTTGACCAGTTCATTGGTGTAATGTGCTAGGCATTACAGAGGACACTGGGAGATAGATCCTATAGTAAAGGTATAATGTGCAGAGGAAGGAGTAGTGAACTTCTGTTGTGTCTTTGTTGAGAAGGGCTTTCAGGGCTCTCATGTGACCTGAGTTGTCTTGAATGGTGAATAAAAGTTTAGAATGAAGGCTGTTTTTTGGTGAAGGGTTTAGCATGTATTGAAAAACTTCATAGGGTGGTGTATGTGTAAATGGCTGAAGTTGAGTGAGGAAATAGTTAACTAAGTCCGGATTTTAAAGAACTTTGAAATTTGGATGTTAGGTAGATAAATCGGAAGGGCCATTGTAGATTTTTAAGCAGGAAAGGACATGAGCAGCCATCCATCAATAAGATAGATGTAGAAGAAGTCATTTTATAGTTGAAGCTGAGAAATGAGGAGGGTCTAAATTAATTGAAGTAGCTTTGAAAATGAAGAGGATGGATTAAAAATCCTGAAGATATAAAAAGTCAGTCAGTCGACTGTAGTGAAAAATTGGGTAAGACCTGGAGAAAAAAATGGATTGGATGAAGTAAATTGGTTCCAAGGTTAATGTCACTATCTTTTCATATATACCTTATGTGTAGTCAGTACTAAGGATGAAAAGCATAGAATTTTTAATTAGCTTGTAAAAAGAGTGAGGGAGGAGGGGGGGAAGATGGCAAAGAAGGGAAAGAAGGTCTTCCCTCCTTCTTTTCATCCTTAGTACTGACTGCTTTCCTCTCTGGGATCTGTAGCTGCCTCTGTTTGGGCAATCGGGCCCCTCTCGCATCAGCTTTGAGGGTCCAAGCGACAAGACAGCTGTGTCTTGCATACCATGACCCTCACCTCCTCCCTCTGAGTTGGGGGAAGGTCCAGTTGGTTGGGCCGGCATCCATCACGGGGACTGCTGCATTATATGCGCGCATACGTGTGTTGTCACGCGCACATAAGGCTTTTCTCCCGTTGAGTGCTGAAGGGGGTGATATGGAGGCCTTTCCCACTCCCTGGTGTGCCCACTCCCATGCCTCAAGCGACTCTCCATCCACTCCCCTTCAGAATTCACAAGTGACAGGCGTGCTTGTGCAGGCACAGTTGGACCTGGCTTGTCCTGGGGATAGGGCTTTCCACCCAGGATGTGAGCCCCTGTCTGGGTCAGACTGGGCAGATGAATGAATAGACGGCTGGAGAAAGCCGTGGCAGCTTCCCTGTGGTGTGAGTGTCGCCTGTGCGTTCTCTGTTGTCGCACCCAGGCCCTTCCTTCATGGTGTTGGGTCCACATCCTTTCTGTCATCTGCCAACCACACCTCAAGAATAGCCTTCTGCCGTGTGGTGTTGCCCCTTGACTCCCACCTCGGGTGCGGGGTTGGGGGGTGTGGGGGGTGTGTGTGGTTGGTGTCGTCCCCAGGCAGAGTGCTCTTGGATGGGGCGTGGTGTCTCGAGGGTGTTTGTCGGGTGCATGCACCCGGGAGAAAAGAGGACTGCGGCACCGGGGGCAGGGAAGGGAGCCTCACACAATTCTCCCAGCTGCGTGTGCACCTGCTGGTCTCTTAATATGCAAATTGGTCATTACTGGACAACAATTAGCATATTACCTCTTTATATGTATAGATGTCTTCTTACCCTGAAAATTGTGGTTCCTAACGTCATTAACGTAGTACTTATTAGTTTATTCCTAGAATATCAAGTAATCTATTACATAAATAAAAATAGATAATATGCAAATTAGCTGGGCTGCCTTAAGGCAATGGTCTGCAAACTCATTAGTCAACAGTACAACAATTGAAATTTCTTTTGAGAGCCAAATTTTTTAAACTCCAACTATATAAGTAGATCATTGTTATGAACTTAATTAGGGTACTCCTAAGCTGGCCTTTACTAAAAAAGTCCTCAATCTGATTGAGGTACGTTCACTGAGGTCAAACCCTTCCAACTTTCCCATTCACACTCGTCTTGTATATTTCTTTCCTCTATCTCCTTTCGTTCATCCTCTCTATATGTCCAAACCATTTCAACATACCTTTCTCAATCCTCGACACTACATCTTCTTTCACTCCACAACGTTCCCTAAAATCAACTTATTAAACTTTACTTAAAGTTTTAAGTCTTAGTTAAACTATAGGTACATTGAATAAAACTTGATATCATACTTAACAATATTATTTATTGATAAAATTAAATTCTTTACAATTTACCTTACAATACCATAAATTTAAATCATGACAAACAATGACTGACAAACACTAATGTGAACAATGGCCTTGCAACACTTTGGAAAGTTTGGGTAAGTCGAGTTTGTATGTTGTTGTTTTTAATTTTAGGCATGATTCCAGGTTCTCATCAATAAAGACGACTTCTCAATTTACTCTTGATAAGGTTCATGCTTGAAAATGATTGTTCGCATAAATATGTAGACCCGAGTAAGAAAAGAACAGCAAACACTAGTTTTTTCAGTTGATTATATGAGTCAGGAATACTATTCCAGGTGTTAAAAATCAACATACCTTCCTTCTCCAGGTCTTTCAAAGCAGATCACTTATGTTGTGAACTAAGTTCACATTTGTTTTTCTCCAATATATCTATATTAGCACAAAGACATTTAAATTTTGAGCTCCACAATTCTTTGTTTTATATATATATATATTTTTTTTTAATTGACTTTTTACAGAGAGGAAGGGAGAGGAATAGAGAATTAGAAACATCAGTGAGAGAAACATTGATCAGCTACCTCCTGCACACCTCTACTGGGGATGTACCCGCAACCAAGGTACATGTCCTTGACTGGAATTGAACCTGGGACCTTTCAGTCTGCAGGCCTACGCTCTATCCGCTGAGCCACACCGGTTTCGGCAATTCTTTGTTTTTTAAATCCAGCAATTGCATTTCAAAGTTACCAATGTCGATATTAAAGGGAGAACATTTTAATTCTGTTACAGTAGCATTTAGAGGTTTTTTAACAAAGGCTAATGTCGTTTTGCTATTTCTGAATTCCTAAACCTATTGAGAAAAGATTCCCTCATACTTAAAAGTGTTGTTTTGAAATAGCAAATGTCAATATCAGAATTATTTTCTTGGCAATGTGTCAATAGGCTTGGAAAGTGAATCAAAGTTTTTCTTTCGAGAGAAACCAAGATGGTGGCATAGGTGAACACCTAAACTGCTGCCTTGCACAACCATTTCAAAACTACAGTACAACTAAAAGACAGAATGGACATCATCCAGAACCACAGGAAAGCTGGTGATTGGAAATCTTGCAACTAGAAGGAAAGAGAGGGGCTCATGGAGACTGAAAGGAGTTGCGAAAAGCTGAGATACAGAGACACGTGCGTGGAGAGGACGGGTGGCGGAGGGCCTGGCTGGCTTCCTCTAGTGGGAGGGAGGCGGAAACTCCCAATGCACTGAATCCCAGTTCTGGGCGAGACTCATGCAGGGGAGTCTGGACTGTTGTTAAAAGGGAGGAGTATAGGAAAACTTAGGGGAGCCACACAAGACAGAGGTCTGGAAGTGCGTGTGAAAGTGAATGCAGAGAGAATTGAATGCTGGCTTTCCTCTAGCGCAGTGGTTCTCAACCTTCCTAAGGCCGCGACCCTTGCATACAGTTCCTCATGTGGTGGTGACCCCCAACCATGAAATTTTGCTACTGTTAGGCATCATGATGTATCTGCATTTTCCGATGATCTTAGGTGACCCCTGTGAAAGGGTTGTTTGACCCCCAAAGGGGTCGCGACCCACAGGTTGAGAACTGCTGCTCTAGCGGGAGAAAGACAGAACCTCCCAACTGCGCTGAAATCCAGGTCGGACTGCACTAAACCCCAGTTTCAGGCGAGACCCTGGGGACTCATACTCATAGAGGTCCCTGTAGGACACGGAAACTCAGGTGAGCCGGAAAGGCAGAGGTCTGGAGACCTGTGAGTTGACTGTGCTCTGAGAGGGCTTGCAGCAATTATCGAGGGACACTGAGACCCAGGGGCCGCTTAGGGCAGGGCTGACTGGGAGCCAAGGCTGTCTGCTCAGCCCTGAGATTCTGCCCCATCAAAGCCAAGCACAGAGGCTTTTGCAGTCTTGCAAGTCTTAAGGCGGAATCCAGCACAGAACTACCGGTGTAGACACAGCTGATCCTCGCAACCAATTGGCTTTTAGGTCAATTCCCCCCAGTGATACCAACAACAATCAAGACTCAACTACAACAAGGCTGTACACACAGTCCACCAAGGGGTGCACCAAGAGAGTCCATCTCAGGTAACTGGGGAGGCGGAGCTACTGTGCTATATAGAACACCTAGCACACAGCGCTACTCTACCACAGGGAAGCAGCGAAAATGCAGAAACAAAGAAACAGATCACAGACAAAAGAAATGGAGGAAAACAAACGACTGGATATAGAGTTCAAAACCACAGTTATAAATTTTTTCAAGAATTTCCTAAAAAAGATAGATAAATTTAGTGAGACCCAAGAGGAGATGAAAAAGGACCAACTAGAAATTAAACATACACTGACTGAAATAAAAAAATATACAGAGACCTAACAGCAGACTAGAGGAAGGAAAGAATCAAGTCAAAAATTGAAATACAAAGAAGCAGAAAACACTCAACTGGAAAAGCAAAAAGAAAAAGAATCCAAAAATGTGAAGATAGTGTAAGGAGCCTCTGGGACAACTTCAAGCGTACCAACATCAGAATTATGGGGGTGCCAGAAGAAGAGAGAGCAAGATACTGAAAACCTATTTGAAGAAATAATGACTGAAAATTTCCCCCACCTGGTGAAAGAAATAGACTTACAAGTCCAGGAAGTATACAGAACCCCAAATAAAAGGAATCCAAAGAGGACCACATCAAAACACATCATAATTAAAATACCAAGAGCAAAAGACAGAATATTAAAAGCAGCAAGAGAAAAACATATAATTACCTACAAGGGAGCACCCATACGATTGTCAGCTGATTTCTCAACAAAAACTATGCAGGCCAGACAAGAGTGGCAAGAAATATTCAAAGTGATCAGTAGCAAGAACCTACAACCAAGATTACCCAGCAAAGCTATCATTCAGAATTGAAGGGCAGATAAAGAGCTTCACAGATAAGAAAAAACTAAAGGAGTTCATCAACACCAAACAATGTTATATGAAATGCTGAAAGGTACTCTTTAAGAAGAGGAAGAAGAAAAAAAGTTTTTAAAGATAAAGATAATTTTAAAGATAAAAAGTATGAACAACAAATACATAACTATCAGCAAGTGAATAAAAAGTCTGGTGAGCAGAATAAACTTGTGAATATAATAGAATCAGTGGCATAGAAATGGAGTGGATTGACAATTCTCAGGGAGAAAGGGATGAGGGGGGTGCAGAGAAAGACTGGACAAAAATCATATACCTATCGATGAGGACAGTGGGAGGGAGGTAAGGGAGCCAGGTGGAGGGGAGCCATGGGGGGGGGGGAAGGAGGAACAAATGTAATCTGGACAATAAAGATTTATTAAATATAAAAAGTTTCTCTTTCAAAATCTTGAGCAAAAAAAGATAATTTGTTTTCGAATGAAATAACTTTTTCTAACATGGAAAAAACTGTTTCCTTTCCCCTGTAGTTTACGATTAAGCTGATTTAGATGAGATGTAACATCTACCATGAAATAAAATTTTTGGATCCACTGATTGTTCGTTAGTTCTGGATAGTGAACACCCTTCTCAAAGAGAAATACTTTAATTTCTGTTAATAAGGAAGTGAAATGTTTCAAAACGTTTCCTCTTGATAACCAATGTACCTTGTTATGCAGCAGAAGATCTACATGCTCACTCTCCATTTCAACTAAAAATTCTTTAAATTGGCGATGATTAAGGGCTTTAGCTATAATGGAGTGGATAATGTTAATCACCAATTCCATAACTTTGCAAGTTTCTTCTGGAAATGTCTGTGCACAAAGTGTTTCTTGATGAATGATGCAATGGTAAGTAAGTATCTCGTGATTAATTTTTTCTTTCAAAATAGCAACAAACCTGTTTCTTAGGCTGGTCATACTTTTCGCCTCATCTGTTGAAATTGAAACAATTTTATCAAGTGAAATATGATATTTTCAATGGACTCAATTATAGCATTTGCTATATCCTCTCTACATGTCTGACCTTTGAGTGGCAATAATCCTAAAAGTTCTTTAGGACCTGTAGATGAAATTGTACAAAAAAAGAAACTTGAGCTGTATAATTTATGTCACAGGACTCATCAACTACTATAATAAAGCTGAAACCATTTTAAGATCTTCGACTTGCTGGTCAGTTATATTTGAAGACATTTTAACTGTTCTATCTTTCACTATTTTAGCAGACAGTGGTAATGCTTTAATTTTTTTTTTTTTTAGAATATCTGCTTTGTTCTTAAAATCCCAAAATAGCTCTTTGGATGCATTTATAAAACAACTTTTTATGTATTCACTGTCTGTATATAGTTTTCCTCTCTCAGCACTCTCTTGACTAACCACAAAACTTGCAATATTAACATTGTTGGAAGATTGCATCCAGTAATTAAATACAGAATTTGATTTTTCTTACTTTTCTGAGGTTCCTCAACTGCTTTCTTCCTTGCATCACTGACAGGATATTTAATACTAAATGACACGAGTTTAGTTGTAAAGTGTCTCTCCAAATTTGACTTCTTGTTATGCGCAAATTTTTCCTGACAAATAAGACAGGTTGGAAGGCCATTTTAAGTTGTTTTTTTAAAAAAAATAGATTTTATTGATTTTCCACAGAGAAGGGAGAAGGATAGAGAGCTAGAAACATTGGATGAGAGAGAGACATCAATCAGCTGCCTCCTGCACGCCCCCTACTGGGGATGTGCCTGCAACCAAGGTACATGCCCTTGACCGGAATCGAACCTGCGACCTTTTCAGTCCGCAGGCCCACGCTCTATCCATTGAGCCAAACCGGTTTCGGCATTAAATAAACACGAAAGTCTTGTCCATTCATTTTTAAATTCACGGTTTTTGTCTTTCGTTTTTCTTCTTTGTAGCCATGTCAAACAGGGCACCTAAAAAAAAGTTTCATTTTATATTAATAAAGCCACCAACAAAATAATTACAATTCTTAAATTGATGACAAAAATACCTGAAGGATTTGCAGCTGGTTGGAAAAATACAGGTAACTTTATTCTTTGAGTAGGTACTTTTGTCACCTGCGTAAGATTTGTAGACACAACTAGCACTAACCACTGCACAATGAGTCTGCTCATTGACTGGCTGGCTCATTCAACTCGTGCATGAGTTGTGTGCCTCCCCTGCGCTGCGTATCCTGCAGCCCACTTGCGCCACGTCTCTTGTCGCCTGACCGGCCAACACTCCCACTTCTTCTAATGCCACTTCTTCAAAATTAACTCGCCCAGGCCGAAAACTGACTTCTGCGCATGGGCCACGAAGCTTTGATCACACTGTATGTGCCCACCTACACGTGGTATTTTATGGAAGAGCTACACTCAAGGGGTAAAAGAGCCACATGTGGCTCGAGAGCCATGGTTTGCCAACCCCTGCCTTAAGGTGTCACGACTGGCTCAGGAGGAGCTGCATGCGCAGATGGGCGGGAGAGGACTGCATGCCAGCCACAGCGTCTGCGGGGGGATGAGGCTGGGGGCAGACTGGAGCGGAGACACAACACCAAGGGTGGGGGCATGCTCTGAGCCTTACCACAGTCGCTCAGAGCACACCCTCACCCCACTGGACACAACACCTGGGGGCCTCTGTGTGTGAGCTGCAGAGGAAACACCTTTTCTGATCTCTCATTGGCTAAGCTCCCCGTACGCCGCCACTCACAGTGTTCTTGGTAACTTGAGTAATAAGAATCCAAGAAGGTGATCTAGGGTTTTTCCACCTCACTCCTGGAGGAGCTACTGGAGAGCCTAAGAAATGTCATATCCTACCCTAGCCGGTTTGGCTCTGTGGATAGCACCTTGGCCTGCTGACTGCAGGGTCCAGGTTTGATTCTGATCAAGGGCACATACCTAGGTTGCAGGTTCCTCCATGGCCAGTGCCCAGGTCAGGGCTCATGCAGGAGGCAACCAATCAAAGGGTTTCTTTCACATTGATGTTTCTCTCTGTCTTTCTGTCTCTATTCCCCGCTCTCTAAAAATCAATGGAAACATATCTTAAAAGGGAAAAAAAGAAAAAGAAATGTCATATCCTATAAAAGACATCTTGAAAGTGCCTTTAAAAAGTTGTTTTTTCCTGGTGAAGGGACAAGTCCATGTTGATGAAAACACCTTGGCAGCTGCAGCAGCCAGCAGTGGCGGCAGAGCAGGGTGATGGTGGTGACACCTTCTCCTGATCAGCCCAGTCACCTCCCACAGAGGGAGGCCAGACTGTGGCCCGTAGGGTGCAGGCCTAATCCATCAGTAGGTTATCCCCTGAGGGCTCCTGGACTATGAGAGGGGGCAGGCTGAGGGAACGCTCCCACACACACATCCCAGTACACGAATTTCGTGGCACCGGCGTCTAGTCCTAATTAATAATAGGCTAATATACAAATTGATAGAACGGTGGAATGATCAGTTGCTCTGATGCACACTTGCCACTAGGGGCCAGATGCTCAATGCAGGAGTTGGCCCTGGTGGTCATTGTGCTCCCACAAGGGGAGCAATGCTCAGCCAAAAGCTCAGAAGTGGGCTCATGGCTGGTGAATGTAGCGGCAGTGGTGGTAGCCTGTCCCGCCTCTGTGGCAGCTCTAAGGATGTCTGACTGCCAGGGAGTGGGCCTAAGCCATCATTCAGACATCCCTTGAGGGCTCCTGGACTGCAAGAGGGCACAGGCCAGGCTGAGGGGGGTTCCCCCTGACCTCTTCCAGTACACGAATTTCGTGCACCAGCTTCTATTTTCATATAATACCAATTGTGAACTTAACATCATTCTTTCATAGCTGCATTATTTTTCATAGTATGCCTCTACTTGATTTTATCAAATATTCTCAATATGGTGATTTAGGTTGTTTGCATTTTTTGTCATAAACAATGCTTATTTTAAAAGATACATGGGTTGTTTGTTTTCTTAGTAATTTCTTGTCTGAAAATGCCCTTTTTTCTTCACACTTGACCAAGTGTTTGAGTATAGAATATTTTAAGTTGAGATGAAATGTGTAAGACCTCAAATGTACACCTTGAGTTTTGATACCTTTATGGATAAATAAAAACCACAGTTCAGGTAAGATTATTACTACAAATTCATATAAATGAGATCAATTTTGGATTTTTTTTTATTCAGTATACTTAAGACTCTTATGTGTGTATATATCAGTAGTTCATTATTTTATTATTGCTGAGCAGTATTCAATTAGAGTCAAACCTCAGTTCTCGAATAAATCCTATCTTAAACAATTCGGCCTTCAACTAAGTTCATGGAAAGAAATGTCTCAGTTGTCAAAATTTTGGTTCTTGACCTGGTAACCCTTTGGGGCTGATACATGTATGACTAGTCACAAGTCTCTCAGGCAACAAAGGAGAGAATGTGCGAGTATGGGTCAGTTTGCTGCTAAACCTCGAGTTAACATCTCAAGAAATTTCTGTGAATATTTTTGTGGGGCTTTTTCTTGTTTTTGTTTGTTTTTTGCTTTTGCTACTGATTATTATTAAACTAGAGGCTTAGTGCATGATTTTATGCACGGGTGGGGTCTGCAATGGATCAGGGCCAGGCCTGTTGGGAGGTGGAGATGATGGGAAGTTGGCCAGCTGGCCCACCCCAATGAGGCCTGGGCTGGCCATGGGGGAGAGACCGTGGATGGTTGGCTGGCCAACCGGCCCCTGATCGGCTTGCGGGGACTGGTTGGGGGGTGGAGTTGGCTGGGGGGAGGGGCTGCAGGTCTATAAGGGTGATGGGGCCCATTATGGGTGGGGCTGGCCAGGGGGAGAGGTGGTTTTCCAGCCGGCCCTGCCCCTAATTGGGGTGGGGGGCCAATCTGTGGTGGGGCTATAGGAGGTTGGAGGGCCAGCCCTGCCCCTATTGGGGTAAGGGGAGATATTAGGGGTGGTGCTAGCCAGGGGAGGGGCTTCGGAAAGTTGTCTGGCTGGCCCCACCCATAATTGGACCTATTAGCTGATGGCAGTTGGGCGTCGTAGTGACCGGTTGTTCTTGGTAGTTACAGCATTCTGGTTGCTGGCTTTTTTAATAAATGGATATGTATAGTAAGTCACCCATGGTTCCTAAGAAGGTTAGTGATAACAGCAAAGTGAAAATGAAACTTGTGCAGACAATGATAGAGCTTAAAAAAGAAGTAATTGCAAAGTATGATAGAGGTATTCTTGTGTCTGATCTTGCTACCAAGTGAAATGGAGGATGAGCACAGTTTTAAAACAAAGGTGAAACAGTGATCATGGCTTTAAAAAGAGGTAGAAAAATTCTTGATTTGGATAAATGAAAAGCAGTTAGCCAATGGCAGCATTTCGAAGGCAATGATGAATGTTGCATGACCTCCTGAAAGACACCCCTGGAATGAATGGTAAAAGTGATTTGTTTAAGGCTAGTAGGGGTGGTTTGATAATTTAAGAAAAGAAGTGGTATTTATAGTGTTATGGGGAGGCTGCCAGTTCTAACAAAGTAGCTGCTGATAATTTTGTGACAAATTTCAGTATGTAGAGACCAAGGGATTTATTTGTTCAGTTGTGATGAGAGGCCTCTTCTGGAAGGAAATTCCAAAGAGGACCTACATCACACAGGAGATGTCATTACCAGGACACAAGCCAAAGGAGGATAGGCTAATGTTACTATTAAGTGGGAACTTTAAATCGAAGCCTCTACTTGTCTGCCATTCTGGAAAACTACGAATTTTCAAGAAAATGTGAAAAACAAATTCAGTGTGATATGGAGGGCTAATAGCAAAACTTAGATAACAAGGCAGTTTTTTATTGAGTGAATTCATGAAGTGTTTGCCCCAGTTCTGGGAACAACAGTTACCACTCAAAGCACTTCTTGTAATGGACAGTGCTTCTGCCCACCCTCCAGGCTTGGAACTGAGTTGGTGGAGGACTACAGCTTCATCATTGTTAAATTCTTGCCACCTAAACACAACTCTCTCAACCCATGGGATCAGCAGGTCATTTCTAATTTTAGGAAACTATACAAAGGTACTGTTTTAGAGATGTTTTGAGGTGACCTCTAAAATGAATTTAACATTCAGGGTGTTCTGGAGGGAACATTATAATATCCTCACTTGCTTGAAGCCCATAGACAAAGGATGGGGACTAGTGTGTTTCAGGACCATGCATTCAGCCTGGAAAAAATTGTGGTTCGAGATTGTTGCTGAAAAAGGCTTGACATCTTTGAGGATGAGCCTGCATCTCTTGTGAAGGATATTGTGTCTCTGGATAAGTCCATGGGCTTGGAAGTGGATGTGATGATGTGGAGGAGTTGGTAGAGGTCCACAAGACTGAGCTGACCACCCAAATACTCCCAGGACCTTCAGAGGGATCAGCAAAAGATAGCAGCTGAGGAGTTCTCTTCAGAGGAGGAGGAGGGAAAGGAGGATATTCCTACTTCATTAATCAAGGAAATGCTTGGGAAATGGGGAGAAATGTGAAGTTTTATTGAGAAATGTCACCCTGACAAGTAGCAAACTCTGCGATAAACTTCTTCAGTGACAATGCACTGTTTTCACTGTAGGCAAGTGTTAAAAAGCAGGTGAAACCAAACATCATTGTACAGGTTTTTAGTGAGACAGAGGCCCACTGAGTCTGAAGCAAATTGTAGTGGAGCAAAGAGACAAACCTACAAGAAGAACTCCCTGACATTTTATGGAAGGGACTCCCCTTCCAAATAATAATGTCCTTCTTGCCCTCCTGTCCAAATTCAGTCATCAATAGCTCTCAACATTAAAGGTAAGTTCTAGTGTATGTAACTTTTCATTTTTTACTGTACATCACATTCCTTTTTAAGTTTTCATTAATATTTCATGTCATTTTTGTTTTTAAAGTGGTTATAGACTAAACAGTATATTAGACATGTACTGTGTATATGAAATCTTAGAATCATTTGGGGATCTGGAATGGATTAATTCAATTGACATTTCTAATGGGGGGGAAAGATTTGGTTTTCAAACAAATCACTTCTCAAACAGCCTTCTGGAAGAAATAAAGTTCCAAGAACTGCAGTTCCACTGTTGATGGACATTGGGTTATTTTCAGTTTTTGGCAATTATGAATAAAGCTGTTCTGGATGACATCCTATCTAATAGAAGAGAAACATGCAAATTGACTATACCTCTGCCACGCCCACAAGTCACACCCACTAGTCAATCAGGAGTGAATATGAAAATTAACCAAACCAATATGGCGGTTAATTTGCATATCCTGATGCAAGGTAAAGACAAGGCAGCGTAGAAGGGAAGCCAAGCACTGCAGAAGGGAGGGAAGCTGCAGAGAAGGGAGGGAAGCAGGCAGGGCTGAGGAGAAGGGAGAGAAGCAGGTGGGGGCAGCGGAGACCGCAGCAGGAAGCCCTTTTCTTGCAGGAATCTTCCTGTAATGGGCCTCTAGTTTTGTATAAATGTCTTCTTGTGGACATATATTTTTATTTCTTTTGGGTAAATACCGAAGGGTAGATTTGCAAGTTACAGGGTAGGTAATTACTATCTTAGATGTTCTGTTAATCATTTTTATGCTTTTGTCTTTTTTGCTGTTTGTGTTAGTCGGAAATACGTTTATATGTTCTTCTGTGGCTTTCTTTACCTCAATCTTGTCTTAGAGATTCTAATACTCAAATATTTACATTTTTCCCATTAGGCTTACACTCTACCTTTTTATGTTAATGTCTTGTCTCATACTACTTTGTCATTTTTGTTCATGAGTTTTGTTTTGATTGCTTTTTTTAAACCTCACTTGAGGTTTTATTGATTTTAGAGAGGGGATGGGGAGAGGGAAACATTGATGTGAGAGAAAAAATTGTTGCCTCTCATATGCACCCTACCGCGATCGAACCTGCAACCTTTTTGGTGTATAGGAGGACAGTGCTCCAACCAACTGAGCTACCTGCCTAGGACTAGTTTTTGTTTTTTAAACATGAGAAGCTTTTTTTTGTGAAAATGTTTTCTGTTTCTATTATTTTGTTTTTTTGGTAGTGATTTTTGTATAGTCATTATGATGCTGTGTGTTAAACTTGTGTTTGATATTGGTTACTGTGTGTTGATTTGCTTTTTTTTAGTTACTAGAGGCTGGGTGCATGAAATTTGTGCATGGGGGAGGGGAGGTGTCCCTCAGCCTGCACCCTCTCAAATGTGGGACCTCTCAAGGGATGTACAACTGCTCCCAATTGCCCTCTCCTGCTGGCCTGGTCATATCTAACTGGCCTGCCCTGCAGGCCTGGGTCCCCCCAACTCTCCTCCCTGCAGGCTTAGTCCCCCCAACTCTCCTCTCCTGCAGGTTGGTTACGGCCAAATTCCCTCCCTTGCAGGCCTGGTACCTCCCAACTGCCCTCCCCTGCTGCCCTGATCACCCACAACTGCCCTACCCTGTTGGCCATCTTGTGGCGGCCATCTGGTATCCACATGGAGCAGCCATCTTTGACCACATGGGGGCAGTCATCTTGTGTGTTTGGAGTGATGGTCAATTTACATATTCCTCTTTTATTAGATAGGAAGTTGTGGATGGGTTCTTAGGCACTTCTGTTGGTTTCCCCTTGGAGACTCGTTTTAAAGGTTAAGTATAGATGGGGTTGGGGAGAGGCAGGCTGTGGCATACTAGTTGGCTATGGGCAGTTATGGCTGGTGATTTTAGCTTTGGTTTTTGTAATTACCTATTCTTTTCTCATGGGGAACATTCAAATATTGATTGAGCTTAAGTTTGGTTCCTGATGGAAAAATAGACCAAGAAATTGCTATTCTCTTTCCAAATGATCCTGTCTCTAGCAGTTGTTCTTTTCCACTTACTCCTAATGAGACAATGGTTAAAATAGATTTAAGGGTTGTAACTAGAGAACTACTCATCTATTTGGGGCTACAGGAGGGAGTAGGGAGGTAATTTTTACATTGGGCTTTATGGATGTCTCCATTGCAATCTGCTTCCTTAATTGTTCTAGTCTTATTTCTTTTCTCTTCAGATTCTAAGAAATTCCTTATAACCCCTCTCTTGAGTCCTGTCCCAGCTCCCTCACTGCACTATACCCTTGTACATACACATAAACACAGCATTTCTGAAATTGTGGGGAAAAGACAATAGATTCCTGATGTTTTTTCCCTGTTGTAGATGGTAGTTTTTTTAATTTATGGTATGCAGTTAGGGCACCTTTCATTTAAATGCTCCAGGATAGTCTTCTATTTGTTGTGTGATTGTTTGCAGTTCTGATTTGCAATACTAACTTTCTCAAAGTGGTCATAGTTCTGTATTTTTAAATCATGTCATAAAATGTTTAATAATGAAAGTATAACTTTCTATACTGCTTAGTAATGTCCTCTGTTTCTTCAAAAACTGTTTCTCTGAGATCTAGAAGAGGATGGATTTTTATGCTTCCAGGATCAGAAGCAAAGATTGGAGGAGTAGGAGAGTGATTAGTGAGGTACTATATATACCTGCTGACTCTGGCCTAGCTATTTTTTTTAATTGTCTAAAGTTTTACATATGTATCCTTTTTCCCCAATTGACTCCTCTCCCCAGCCATTTCCACCCTGGACAAGCCCCTACAGCCCCAGTGTCTGTGTCCATTTGTTATGCTAATATGCATGCATACAAGTCTTTTGGTTGCTCTCTAATCCCATTCCCCTACCATTTCTCTGGATCTATTCTTGTTCATCAAATTATGTTGATCAATATATCCCACATGTGAGTGAGATCATGTGATATTTCTCTTTCTGTGACTGGCTTATTTTGTGTTGCATAATGTTCTCCAAATCCATCCATGCTGTTGGAAATAGTAAAAGTTGCTTTTTTATAGCAGCATAGTATTCTATTGTGTAGATGTACCACAGTTTTTTTAATCCAATCATCTGCTGATGGACAGGCACTTAAGCTTTTTCCAAATCTTAGCTATTGTAAATTGTGCTCCAATGAACTTAGAGGTGCATATATCCTTTCTGATTAGTGTTTCTGGTTTCTTGGGATATAGTCCTAGAAGTGGAATTATTGTGTCAAATGGGAGTTTCATTTTTAACTTTTTGAGGAAACTCCATACTCCCTTCCACAGTGGCTGCACCAGTCTGCATTCCTACCATCAGTGCAGGAGGGTTCCTTTTTCCCCACATTCTCACCAGCACTTGTTTGTTGATTTGTTGATGATAGCCATTCTGACAGGTGTGAGATCTTATCTCATTGTTTTGATTTGCATCTCTCAGATGATTAGTGACTTTGACCTTATTTTCATATGTCTCTGGGCCTTCTGTATGTCCTCTTTTGAAAAGTGTCTATTTAGATCCTTAGCCCATTATTTTGGGTCATTTACCTTCATTTTGTTAAGTTGTATGAGTTCTCTGTAAATTTTGGAGATTAAACCCTTATCAGAAATATCATTGGCAAATGTTCTCCTATACAGTGGGCTTTCTTGTTTTGTTGGTGGTTTCTTTTGCTATGCAGAAGCTTTTTAATTTTATATAGTCCCATTCGTTTATTTTCTCTTTAGTCTCCATTGCCCTAGGAGCTGTGTTTGTAAAGATATTGCTACAACATATCTCTGTTATTTTGCTGCGTATGGAATCTTGTAGGATTTTTATGGTATCCTATCTTACATTTAAGTCTTTTAGCCATTTTGAGTTTGTTTTTGTGTATGGTGTAAGTTGGTGATTTAGATTTTTTTCCCTTGTTTTTTTTTGTGTTTTTGTTTGTTTATTTATTTGACCAAATTTCCCAGCACCAATTATTAAAGAGACTATTTTGACATCACTGTGTGCTCTTGCCTCCTTTGTCAGATATTGAGCATAATGGCTTGGGTTGATTTCTGGATTCTGTATTTGGTTCCATTGGCCTATATGTCTGTTACTATAAAGCCACTGTTCTCAAAATTGCCTTGTACTGGCACGAGAACATACATATTCTTTTATTATTTTCTTCCTTCTGCTTATGCTGGACTTTTCTTGTTGCTCTTGTTCTAACTCTTTGAGTTGTATGGTGTGCCAGTACCAGGCAATTTTGAGAACAGTGGCTTTATAATATATCTTGATATCTGGTGTTGTGATCCCTCCAACTTTGTTCTTCTTTCTCTAGATTCAGGATCTTTTTTTTCTTTTTTCTTTTTTCTTTTTTTTTTATCTTACTGATTTTTTAAAGTGAAAGAAAGAGGAATAGAGAGTTAAAAACATTGATGAGAGAGAAACATCCATCAGCTGCATCCTGCTCGCCCCCCACTGGGGATGTGCCCGCAACCAAGGTACCTGCCCTTGACCAGAATCGAACCTGGGACTCTTCAGTCTGCAGGCCAACGCTCTCTCCACAGAGCCAAACTGGTTTTGGCCAGGGTCTTTTTTTATTCCAGATGAATTTTTGGAGAGTTTGTTCTAGGTCTTTGAAATATGCCTTTGGTATTTTAATGGGGATAGCATTGAATCTGTAGATGGCTTTGGGTAATATGGACATTTTAATGATGTTGATTCTACCAATTCATGGTATGTTCTTCTATTTGTGTATGTCTTCTATTTCTTTTTTCAGTGCCCTGTAGTTCTCCGAGTAAAGGTATTTTATGTCTTAAGTTTATTCCTTAAGTATCTTAATTTTTTTGGTGCAACGGTAAATGGGATTTTTTTTTGTTTGTTTCTCTTTCTGTTAGTATATTTTGGTGTATAAAAGGCCATAGGTTTCTGGATGTTAATTTTGTATCTTGTTATATTATCAAATTAAAAACCTGAATAGGCCAATAACTATTAAGTCTGGTAATTTTTTGATGGAGTCTTTGGGGTTTTCTATGTATAGTATGTCATCTGCGAATAAGAACAGTTTTATTTCTTCTTTTCCAATTTGGATGCTTTTTATTTCTTCTTCGTGTCTGATCGCTATGGCTAGTACTTCCAGTACTATATTGAACAAGAGTGATGAAAGTGGGTATCCCTGTCTTGTTTCTGTTCTTAGGGGAAATTAGGTTTTGCCCATTGAGTATGATGTTGGCTGTAGGTTTGTCATATGAGGCTTTTATTATGTTGAGTTATGTTCCCTTTATTCCTGCTTTGCTGAGAGTTTTTATCAAGAAAGGGTGTTGGATTTTGTCAAATGCTTTTTCTGCATCAATTGATATGATTATGTGATTTTTGTCTCTCAGTTTGTTTATGTGATGTATCATGTTATTTAATTTGCATCCCCAAAATAAATCCCACTTGGTCGTGGTATATGATCTTACTAATGCAATGGCAAATCTGATTTGCTAGAATTTTGTTGAGGATTTTAGCATCTATGTTATTAAGCAGTTGGCTCTCTTTTTCAGTTGCATCTTTTTCTGCTTTTGGGATTAGGGTAATGCTGGCTTCATAAAAAGATTTTAGAAGTATACTTTCCTCTTGAATTTTTTGGAATAGTCTGAGGAGGATAGGTTTTCTTTTTTAAATGCTTGGTAGAACTCCCCTATAAAGCCATACAGACCAGTTCTTTCGTTTGCTGGAAGATTTTTGATTGCTGTTTCAATTTCTTCAGTAGTTATTGGCCTATTCAGGTTTTTTAATTCTTCTTGATTGAGTTTTGGGAGCTTGTATTTTTCTAAGAGTATGTCCATTTCATCTAAGTTTGTCCATTTTGTCAGAATAGAGTGGTTCATACTATTTTTTTCATAATCATTTTATTTTTTGTGGAATCAGTTGTTACTTGACCTCTTTCATTTCTGATTTTATTTGGTCCTCTCTGTCTGCTTCTTGGTGAGCCTGGCTATAGGGTCATCAATCTTGTTTATACTTTCAAAGAACTAACTCTTGGTTTTGTTGTATTTTTTACCTCTATGTCATTTATCTCCACTTTGATCTTTATTATTTTCTTCCTTCTGCTTATGCTGGACTTTTCTTGTTGCTGTTGTTCTGACTCTGAGTTGTACGGTTAGATAATCTATTACCAGTTTTTGTTTTTGATATAGGCCTGTAGAGCTATGAACTTCCCTCTCAAGACTGTTTTCACTGTGTCCCATATATTTTGAATTGCTGTTTTTTAATTGTCATTTGTTGCCATGATGCGTTTTATTTCTTCTTTGATCTCTTTGGTAACCCAATCATTGTTTAATATAACATGCTATTTAGCCTCCAGGTGTTTGATTTTTTTTTATTGTTTTTATTGTAGTTGATTTCTAGTTTTATGCCCTTCTTCTCTGAGAAGATGCTTGACATGATTTCTATCTTCTTGAATTTGAAGAGACTTTGCCTATATCCTAATATGTGGTCTCACTTTGAAAATGACCCACGTGCACTGAGAAGAATGTATATTCTGTGGCTTTGGGGTGAAATGTTCTGAAGATGTCAATTCCATCTGATCGGGTGAGTCATTTAGGATTTCTGTTTCTTTGCTAATTTTTTTTTGTTTAGAGGATTTGTCCAGTGGTGTTAGTGGTATATTGCTGTCAATCTCTCCCTTGATTTCCTCCAGAAGATTTTTTATGTATTGGGTGCATATATATTTACCAGAGTTATATCTTCTTTTTGAATTGTTCCCTTTAGTATTATGAAGTGGCCTTCCTTATCTTTTTTTTTATTATTAATTTTTATTAATTTTTATATATATATCTCCCCATTGTCCCCCCTCCCTCCCAGGCATACCCCGAACCCCCAGTGTCTGTGATCATTGGTTATGCTTATATGCATGCATATAAGTCCTTTGATCACTTATCTACCTCACCTAACTTTAATCTTTCTGCTGTAATTTCACAGTCTGTTTGATGCTTTATGATTTTTGTCCTCCTGAGAATTATCAGTCTACTCCCTTTCTGTGCTCCTGATTCTATTATATTCACCAGTTTATTCTGTTAATCAAGTTTTTAATTCACTTAATTTTTAGACCCACTTGTTGATAGATACGTATTTGTTGTTCATAATTTTTTGTCTTTTACCTTTTTCTTCTTCCTCTTCTAAGAGAGTACCTTTCAGCATTTCATATAATACTGGTTTCGAGTTGATGAACTCCTTTAGCTTTTTCTTATCTGTGAAGCTCTTTATCTGCCCTTCAATTCTGCACGATAGCTTTGCTGGATAGATTACTCTTGGTTGTAGGTTCTTGCTGTTCATCACGTTGAATATTTCTTGCCACTCCCGTCTGGCCTGCATCGTTTCTGTTGAGAAATCAGCTGACAGTCGTATGGGTGCTCCCTTGTAGGTAATGAACTGTTTTTCTCTTGCTGCTTTTAATATTCTCTCTTTGTCTTTTGCTCTTGGTATTTTAATTATGATGTGTCTTGGTGTAATCCTCTTTGGATTCCTTTTATTTGGGGTTCTGTGTGCTTCCTGGACTTGTAAGTCTATTTCTTTTACCAGATGTGGGAAATTTTCAGTCATTATTTCTTTAAATAGGTTTTCAGTATCTTGCTCTCTCTCTTCTTCTGGCACCCCCACAATGCTGATGTTGGTACGCTTGAAGCTGTCCCAGAGGCTCCTTACATTATCTTCACATTTTTGGATTCTTTTCTCTTCTTGCTTTTCCAGTTGAATGTTGTCTGCTTCTTTATATTTCAAATTTTTGACTTGATCCTTGCCTTTCTCTAGTCTGCTGTTAGGACTCTGTATAATAGTTTTTATTTCAGTCAGTGTATGTTTAATTTCTAGTTGGTCTTTTTTCATCTTTAGTTGGACCTTTTCCATCTCCTCTTGGGACTTGATAAATTTATACATCTTTTCTAGCATATTCTTGAAAAACCTTATAAGCGTGGTTTTGAACTCTATATCCAGTCGTTTTTTTTTCCTCCATTTCTTTTGTTTGTACTCCCTTCCCTTGTCTCGGCATTTTCACTATGCCGGGGAAACTTCTGTTTAATTCAGCTTTATGATACCAGACGTGCAAAACCGCAGAAGCCTCTGTTGAGCTTGGGAGGGGTGGAGTCTCAGGGCTTAAGGGACCGCCTTGCCTTCCAGTCAGCCCCACCCTCCACGGCCCCTGAGTCTCACGTGACTGGGTAATGGCTGGAGTGGTCCTTGTGCACGAGCCCGCAGTGCCTCTAACCGCTGCCTTTCTGGCTCCCGTGCGCACCAGGACCACATGAGTCTAGGTCTCCAGGGTTTCGTCCGAAACAGGGGTTTAGTGAAGTTAGAAGTGGCACAGTTGGGAGGGTCCGTCTCCCGCCCACTAGTGAAAGCCAGTGGCACAATCAGCAGTCTGTCCTGCTCGCAGTGCCGTGCGCACCACCAGGCCTTTGATCTTTTGCGACTTCCCTAAATCTCCGTGCACCTCTTCCTTTTCACAGTCCAAACTCCCCCCGTGTGAGGTTTAGTGTCGTAGGAGAAGGGGTTCAATGCCTTTGAGAATCTCCGTTTCCCTCCTGCCAGAGAAAGCCAGCCAGGTACTCCGGCACCCGTTCTCTCCTCGTGCGCGTTTCCGTACCTCAGCTTTTTGCAGCTCCTCTGGGTCTCCGTGAGCCCCTCTCTTTCCCTCTAGTTGTAGAACTTCCACTCAGCCAGCTTTCCTGTGGTTCTGGATGATGTCCGTTCTGTCTTTTAGTTGTAGTTTTGAAATTGTTGTGC
Organism: Lasiurus cinereus; assembly: GCA_011751065.1. Lineage (NCBI taxonomy): Eukaryota > Metazoa > Chordata > Mammalia > Chiroptera > Vespertilionidae > Lasiurus > Lasiurus cinereus. The sequence goes on along the minus strand of JAAGEH010000289.1, from coordinate 2,800,831 downwards.
GAGGCAGCAGTGTAGGTGTTTACCTATGCCGCCATCTTGGATTCCCCCTCCTTATCTCTTATATGGCCTTCACTTTGAGGTCTAATTTGTCAGAGATAAGTATTGCTACCCCAGCTTTTTTTTTTTTTCCATTTTCATTCACCTGAAAACCCTTTTTCTATCCCTTTACCACCAGTCTGTGTGAATCCTTTGTTCTGAGGTAGGTTTCCTGTAGACAGCAGATATATGGGTCATGTTTTCTTATCCACTCAGCTACCTATGTCTTTTAATTGGGCATTTAATCCATTTGCATTTAAATTTATTATTGATAGGTACTTACTTGTTGCCATTTTTATTCTTTATGCCTGTGTTTCTTTCCCTTCCTATTTATTCTTTTTACAGCAGACCCTTTAATATTTCTTGCATTGCTAGTTTGGTGGTAATAAACTCCCTTAGTCCTTTTTTGTCTGTGAAGCTCCTGATTTCACCCACAATTTTGATTGATAGCTTTGTTGAGTACACTACTCTTGAATTCAGAACCTTGCTTTGCATGACTTTGTATATTTCATTCCATTCCTTTCTGGCCTGATGTATTTCTGTGGAGAAGTCAGTCAGTAGTCTGACGGGAGATCCTATGTAAGTAACTTTCTGTCTCTCTCTGGCCGCTTTTAAGATTCTTACTTTGTCATTGGTGTTTTCTCATCTCTCTAATAACAGTATGATATGCAAATTGGTTGGGATGCCATCACAGTAACAAGCAATCAGCAGGCTGCATGCACAGCAGGTGTGGTTGGGCAGGGAATTGCAGCATCTGGTACGGTGCATAGACAGGCCTCCACCAGAGGGGCAGCTCTCGAGTGAGTGCCATTGCTTTGGTGAAGCAGCGGCTGGGAGGCGGGCCGCCCAAGAGTCACAATGTGGTGTCAAAGCAGGGTGCATTGAATTGGTCTCAGGCCAGGTCAGGAGGCCAGCGAGCAGGGATTTGCCTCACCTGTAGAGTGTGAGGTTCTGTAGTTGCCCCAAGACACGGGTTGGCCCGGCCTGGCGGGGAACAAAGCACAGTGACTGTCAGTGTGGAAGGACACCCACATACCTGCAGCCCTGAGGTGGGGATTGAGGGGCCATACCATCTCACTGGAGGAGCACTGCACTGCCTGGTACCCAACTGCGGCAGTTCAGTGAACATCCCCGCACTAACCAGGCCTCGCCCCTGCAGCTGTTGCTCCTCATGGTGAAGGCCGCTTCACTGCTCACCTTTCCACTCCATGGTGAGACTGGTAACCGCCAGGCACCTGTGCACTGGACAGGCAATTACTCCTGCTCCCACTTCGACCCAAAAGCAAGCCTGTGTCAAACCCATCTCCAGTTCCCGCCCTTCCCTGCCTCACAGCAGTGCATCCTGCATGGTGAGTGCGAAGCCTACCACCTGTTCCCGAGAAGGGGAGCAGTAAAGAATAGGGACAGGAGAGAGGAAAGAATGTGGAACATCCGCAATGAAGAGGTGCTTGAGAATGAGGCTCAGAAGCCTGACCGGGAGGTGTGTTGTGTTTGCCCCATGGCTGTCCCTTAGGAAGGGCAGAGAGCAACACTGTAAAGGCTCCTTGCGCACTGAGTCAATTTCTGCAGCCAATTGGAATTGGCCTCAGTTTCCTGGTGTGTAAAATGGATTAAGCATGTCCCAGTGCCTTCGCTGAACTTTGAGGACCAGTTGCCATACTATATAAAGAAAATGAGAAAAGGAAGGGCAAGCAACACAAAAGAAAGATTGTAAACCTATTGTCGCTTTAATAGGGAATAAAGTCAATAGTGTTGTAACGACAATATGGTGCCAACTGGGTACTAGAAATTCTGGAGAACTCTTTGTAAAGTATATAATTGTTTAACCTGAAACTAATGCAGAATAATATTGAATGTAAAGAAATGAAAATAGGAGTGAAATTTTTATAAATTTCAAAGTTTACATAAAGGCTATAAGGAAAGAAGGGGGAGAATAAAAATAGTGTTTTTCATTTTACTGCCTTGTGTTTTCAGCACATGAAAACACATTGTCTTTATATGGTGTTTTTGTATTTTCTAAGTCATTATCTCATTTGATGTTCAGGGCAACTTAAAGACAAGATCATTATTCCCTCCACTATTCAAAGAAAGGAAATCTTGCTGGCTAGCCCCCATATTTCAGTTTTCAAGACTTTATAATAAAGCAGGGTTAGTGAAATTTTCTGTGAAGTGTCATAGCTATACTAATAAAAACTTTGAGGACAATCAGGCCAGCAGGGGAGGGCAATTGGGGCCTATTGGGCTGGCAGGGGAGCAGTTAGGCATCAATCAGACCACCAAGGGAGCGGTTAGGGGGTTATCAGGTTGGCAGGCAAAAGTGCTTAGAGCCAATTGGGCAGGCAGATTAGGAGCCAGCGGTCTTGGATTGTGTGGGCAATATCTGACTGCCAGTTTAGGCCCTTTCCCTGGATAGGGCCTAAACCAGCAGTCGGACATCCCCCAAAGGATCTCATATTAGAGAGCGTGCAGGCCAGGCTAAGGAACACGCCCCTAACCCCATGCACGAATTTCATGCATTGGGCCTCTAGTTTAATTATAATGTGTCTTGGTGTCAGTCTTTTGGGGTTCATTTTATTTGGGACTCTGTGACCTTCTTGGATTTGTGTGACTTTTTCTCCCCTATATCAGGGAAGTTTTTTGTCATTATTTTTTTACACAGGTTTTCTGTTCCTTGCTCAGTTTCCTCTCCTGGCACCCCTCTTAGACTGATGTTGTTTCTTTTCATGTTGTCCCAAAATTCCCTTAAGCTCTTCTGTTTTTTTAAGGTTTTTTTTTTTTTTTCTAGATGCTGCTCTGCTTGGGTATTTTTTCCTACTTGGTCTTTTAACTCATTCATGCGGTCCTCTGCTTCTTCTAGTTTACTGTTGATGATTTCTATTGAGGTTTTTTTTTTTAATATATTTTATTGATTTTTTACAGAGAGGAAGGAAAGAGATAGAAAGTCAGAAACATCAATGAGAGAGAGACACACTGATCAGCCGCCTCCTGCACGCCCCACTGTGGAGATGTGCCCGCAAGCAAGGTACATGCCCCCAACCAGAATCGAACCCGGGACCCTTCAGTCCGCAAGCCGAAGATCTATCCACTGAGCCAAACCGGTCTCGACATCTATTGAGGTTTTTATTGCAGTGATGCCATTTTTCATTTCTTCTTGGTTTTCTTCATTTCTTCCTGGTTCTTACCCATATTGTTGAGTTTGTTTTCCATCTTTTTCAACAACCTTATGACCATTGCTCTGACTTCTTTCTCTGACACATTGCTTGCCTTCATTTCCTTTACTGGTGATTTCCTTTTCTTTTGTCTGTTGGCTATTTCTTTGTCTCCCCATGATTGTTCCTTTCCAGGTGTCTGGTTATGTAGCTTTCTCTTCTGCATTGATTTAAAGGTACAAAATACAACAGAACAAGACACAATGCACAGGGCACCAAACACAAATGTGTTTATGGTACTAATAACACCAATACAGGTGACTACCACAGAAAAGAGAATTAGGGGATAGCAAAGAATATAAAAATGATATTGAGAAAAGGAAAAAATATAAGAGAAAAAGGAAAGAAAAAAGGAGGGGGGGTAATATATGTATATGGGAACAAAACTCCAATAAAAGAACTAATCCAAAAAAATGCAAACAACCAATACCCAGATGAGTATGAGGAGACAGAGCTTATTTCCAGAAGGTAAGGTCAAGGAAGTGAATGAATGGGGAAATAGCCAAAATTCAGTATAGAGGGGGTAGAAAGAGAATGAGTGTATAAGAAGAAAAGTAAAATAAAAAGAAAAAAGTGTGTATATGAGTGTGTGTGTGTGTGTGTAAGAAAATTCATATATGAATTTTCCCCTTCTTTAATCTGTGTATTAATTTACTATTGGAAAAGGAGAATAGAAAGTAGATAGTCCTGAGTTTGTGATTGAAATTAGTTAAGCTATTAGTAGAAGAAGAGAACAAGAGAGGAAATGAAAAATAGACGCAAAAATAAAGGAAACAGGAAAACCAACGTAATCATTAAACAAACAAGACTGAAAGATAAAAAAAAGAAAAATTTTGGATAGTGAAGAAAGAGAAGAGAGAAATGTGTATGGACTTGGAGCAGGGAAGCAGAAATTAGATATATGAGTAAGATCAACTTTTAACAGGAGTAAAAAGAAAGTATAGAGAAAAACTGAAGCAGGAAAAGTGAGGAAAACAGTGTTGGCATAAAGGGAAAATTGAGACAGAATGAAACAATGCTAAAGGGAAAATAGAACGTAAAACACTAATCCCAAAATAATAGAAAAAATAAGATAAAACTTTAAAAAGTAAAATAATAAAAGTCTGTCTAATAAAGAGTAATATTAATCATCACTCAGTTACACTCACAAGCCATGCCCACAAGCCAATCAGGAGCAAGTATGCAAATTAAACCAACCAAGATGGCCACAAAGCGAGCAGAAGGCTTGGCTCTGCTACAGGCTACAAAGTTTCAATTGTAGAAGATAAATAAGTCCCAGATACCAGGGCCTCCACTTGGGTCGCTGGGAGGCATAACCTACCTGCAAGCCACCACAGGCCCCTCGCCCAGTCCACCCAACACCCCAAGGGAACTCCCACCCTGATCTGGGACACCCTTCAGGACAAACCAGCTGGTCCCCACCCATGCACCAGGCCTCTATCCTATCTAATAAAAGAGTAATATGCAGATTGACCACTCCAACACACAAAATGACTGCCCCCATGTGGTCAAAAGATCCTGCCTCCATGTGGACACAAGATGGCCAGCAGGGGAGGGCAGTTGGGAGGGATGAGGCCTGCAGGGGAGGGCAGTTTGGGTTGATCAAGCCTACAGGGGAAGGCAGTTAGGGATGACCAGGCCAGTAGAGGAAGGAAGTTGGGGATGACCAGGCCTGTTGGAAAGAGCAGTTGGGGGGGGGCGTGGTCCAAGTCTCAGGGGAGGGCAGGTAGGGATAACCAGGCCTGCTGGGGAGGGCAGTTACGGGCAAACAGGCTGGCAGGGGAGCAGTTAGGCAACAATCAGGCTGGAAGGGGATTGGGGTGATCATGCTGTCAGGCAGAAGCAGTTAGGGGCAGTCAGGAAGGCAGGTAGGCAAGCAGTTGGGAGCCAGCAGTCCTGGATTGTGAGAGGGATGTCCCAAATTGGAGAGGGTGCAGGCTGAGCTGAGGGACACCTCCCCCCCATGCACCAATTTCATGCACCTGGCCTCTAGAATAATAAAAGGTAAAATCAAGTGAGAAAAATATTTAGTTTAAGTAAAAGTAAAAAATAAAAATGTGAAGTAGTGAAGGTTGTTCACTTCCTCTACTGCTTTGTTTGGCATGTCTGTTTCTTGTCAGGTAGTCAGTACGCTATTGGCATTCCCTGCGATCCACTGCTTATCTGTATCATAAGCAACAACTCTCTTTTCAAGCAGGTGTGAACTCTTTGTTTCTCAGCCTGCCTTTAGTTGTATTTACACAAGAGTCGATTTCTGATATAATCCCTGGGTGGCAGTATTTCTGTATTAATATCCCGGGCTAAAAGGCCCCCCTCCCTCTACCCAGTGTTTAGATTGCTTTTCCTGCCATACTTAATACTCAGTTGGTGGGATCAACTGACCCAGAGCTGGTTTTCTGTTAGTTTCTCCCCACTCTGATCCCTAGGTTCCACAAAAATAACTTTCCCCTGCAGTCTCAGTGAGTATCTTTAATTAGAAGATCCTGTGTACTGGACTTAGCAATCAAAAGCAAGGATTTAAAAAGAAAAAAGCCAGAGGAATTACATCTTTTTTCTCTGGCACTGCACAACTAGTGTACTGGTAGAACTCCAGGCTGCCTTGCTAGGCCCAGCCCACCTGTGGGTTAATTTCTAGCATCCCCTCTGCCAGCAGTCCTGTGTACCTCCTTCCACACTTGAGGGGCTACGTTGACCCTAACGGCCGTGGATTTTATGGGTCACAGCCTTTCTCTGAGACCTGGTTCCCGCTGCATGCATTTCTCCCTCTAGCCTGGATCTCAGATCTCATCTTTCTCTAGGCCAGTGGTCAGCATACTGCAGCTTGTGAGCCACATGCAGCTCTTTGGCCCCTTGAGTGTGGCTCTTCCACAAAATACTGCAACCTGGGCAAGTCTATTTTGAAGAAGTGGCATTAGAAGAAGTTTAAAACATTTGGCTCTCAAAAGAAATTTCAATCATTGTACTCTTGATATTTTGCTCTGTTGACTAATGAGTTTGCCCACCATTGCTCTAGGTCAGTGCCGTGACCCTTTAAGACAGCTCCTCATGTGGTGGTGACCCCCAACCATAAAATTATTTCCATTGCTACTTCATAACTAATTTTGCTACTGTTAGGAACTGTAATGTAAATATCTGATATGCAGGATGTATTTTTATTGTTACAAATTGAAAATAATTAAAGCATAGTGATTAATCACAAAAACAATATGTAATTATATATTGTGAAATATTTATTTCTAATTACAAATAAATGAAATTTTGTCTTGAATCATGGTGTAGCATGGGCAACAGTCTTCATATGACAACAGTAAACTACATTGCTACATTTTGCTACACCGAGGAGCAGTGTGTTGGTTCCTAAGACCATGGGAAATAGGTGTTTTCCAATAGTTTTAGGCGACCCCTGTGAAAGGGTCATTCGACCCCCAAAGGGGTCGCGACCCACAGGTTGAGAACCGGCTGCTCTAGGTGATAGCTGACCTTTCCATCCATGGATTGCCTCACTGGCTGTGTTTAATTTGCCAATTCCGGGTGGGTGTTGATCAATTCAGCTGTTTCTTATATCCTCTCTGTGAGAAGGCTCAGGGCTCGTCCCTGCATTCCGTATGGCTTTGTTTCCTCCTGGACAGATTTTTTTTAGACCTTTGGGGAGGTTGGAGTCCTGGTGTTCATGGGTTCGCAGCTGAGGCAGCTGATCCTTGGGTGTTGTGGTTGCAGGATCCCGAGAGGTATCCGTAGTTTCCCCAATTGAAGATAAGGTTGGGCTTTCGATCACAGCTGGTCTTCCCTTAAAGATGGTGCGGTTTCTGTGGCAGAGCCAGCACTCCAGGAGAGATTTCAGCAGCAGTAGAGACTGTCCGGCCAGGGGAGCCTGGTCTGCCAGTCCCTTGGAATATAGCTGTCCCTCACTCACAAATACAGACACTCTCTGCACGTCCATGCACTCTCCTTTCATTCTTTCACACACAATCTTGCAGCCTGCTGTCCTCTTGGCAGTCATCTTGAATCCCTTGGCCTAGCTATTTTTTAAGAGTCTTTTGTAATTCACCTCAACAGTTTTCAAGTCTTTTGGAAACCTTTTAGTCTTTTTTTTTTTAATAATCTATAATGATTTACTATATTTTTTAGAGAGTAAGATCTGCTTTGTTGATTTCAAAGTCATGGGGAAAATCTTAAATCAAATGTATTCTTATATCCTTTTCTCTACCTAGTCTCCAATGCTGAGTTTTGTTGGACTCCCAGAAAAATGGATGAGGTTGTGCTTCTCTTGCTCCTTGAAAGAGCTTGACTGTATAGTTTGTTACCATTTCTTTTATTCTAATGTATTTTTTTTTTCCACTTTCTAATCCTCACTTGGGGATTTGGGAAATATGGAAGACCTTACTGCTTTCAAGTTTAGAGTAATGGACTGTCTCTTAAATTTTAAGACAATTCATCTCACATTATGAAAAGCACAGAAAGGAGTGGTTGGCTGCCACGGCAGAAATCATGACTATGATGGAATGACCCCCAAGTCCAGGGCCTGGTTTTCAGGTTTCTTAGTTCAGTACACTTTTATTGATTCTTAGAGGTGTGATCCAACTCTGGATATTGATTTACATTAAGCTTGTATGAGATTGGTAAATCAGACTTTTGAACTTTTAACTAAGAAGTAGGAGTGGTTAAGAATTAATAGGATCGAAAAACCTCAACTTGACAGAGCAATTTCTTCATTATTAAATTCTATTTGGATAAGCCTATAAAGATCAAATAATTGTTTTTTAAATAGACTCTGATCAGAATAATGGCATTGGTGTGATCGTAAAGGATGTTACCAAATTCTAGTAGTTATATACAACATTTTATGTTTTCTAGGTTATTACTGGTATATCCATATCATTCAGAAAGAGCACTTGCTTTGCCAGAATGCCCCCTAGACAGAATAGGAACAGTTCTTCACAATATAGTTCAGTGTTAAGTATTTTGTATGAGACTATAAATAAAGTCAGTTCTATTCTGAAGAAATTAACATATATGAAGATAGTTTTTAAATCAGTATTGAACAAAAAGAAAAAGATGTGCTATTTCTTATGCATATGATTATTCTGACCATTTATATTCTTTATTCAAACAGCTTTTGGGGATGATTTTCTTTTTTCTGTGTTTTCATTACATAAAGCCCATTTCTGTGTTTGAAAAATAGCACTACGTCCCATCAGTAGGGAGGTAGCAGAGCATAAAGAACGTAATTTTAACTTTTCTCCAGTATTTTATTATGGGAAAATATACTTAACATAAGATTTACCATTTTAGCCCTAGCCAGTGTGGTTCAGTTAGTTGAGTGTCATTCCATATACTGAAAGGCCACCAGTTCAGTTTCTGCTTAGGTTGTAAGTTCAGTCCCCTGTTCGGGTGCATACAAGAGGCAACCCCTTGATGTTTCTCTCCAACCCCTTTTCTCTTTCTCTAACATCAATAAAACCATAGTTTTAAAAATTTACCATTTTAACTACATTTTTAAGTGCAGTGTTCAGTGTTGTCATATGCATAATATTGTGTAACCATTGCCATTTCCACAACTCTTCTTGTAAAACTGTGTCTTACAAGAAGACTTTCCCAACCAACTATTATTTCCCATTCTTTCCCCAGTCCCTGGCAACTTTCATTCTAGTTTTGCCTCTGATTTTGGCAATTCTGAGTACCTCATCTAAGTGAAATTTTTGTAATTGGGTTATTTCACTTAAACAGTAGCTTTAATTTTTAGTTGGACATATTCAAAGCCTGATTCTATTACCTTCCCAGTCTTGTTGCACTGTTTAAATTGCTTAAACCTTTTTGAACATCAGGTTTCTGTTGGTAAAGTGGAGTTAATTTCAACTCTGCAGACAGAACTAACAAAAGACTAAATCTAGAGAGATTAAGAGGAAAACCAAGAGAAAAGATATCCTAGAAACCAAGTGAAAGAAATGTTTCTAGGAGGGAGTGATTATCTATATCAATGTTGATCAGAGAACAAGTAGGAGGTCTGAGAAATGACCTTTGGATAAAACCATGTGAGGTCCCTGGTTTTCTTCTTGGCAATTTTTGATGGAATGTTAAAACATGTACTTACTTGGATGGGTTTAACTGGGAGAAGAAGACTTAAGAGACTGATAGCATACACATTCTTAAGGATTTTTGCTTGTAAAGAGGATGAGAGAAAAAAGTGAAAACTGGAGGGAGAAATAAGGTTAAGACTTTTTTTTTAAATAGAGGAAAATGTACCATGTATAAATGTAGAAGATAAAGTTCTGATATGGAGGGAAAATTTGACATTGGAGCATATTGCTAGAATAAAGGGCAAGCACTTTGTTCCTAATAAAAGAGAGTAGATGGGCATAGGTCAGAGTTCAAAAAAAGGCCTCTTCTGGTTTTCTGTTCTATTGAGAAAATAAAAGAGCAGGAAGATGGAAGGATGAGTGTTGGAGATTTGGAGAAGTCAGGAGAAGGGGCTAGGACAATTTACAGTGTAATTTCTGGTCCTTATAATGAGTCCATTTAAGGGAAATGATTGCTGGCTGGCTCTCTACTGTAAATTAACATAATGGTAAGTTTTTCTCTAGCTATGTTTAGCTATATAGGCAGAGAAGTGGTTAAAGTGGGTTATGGTTCATCCAAATGAAAAAAGTGAAGTAAAACTGGGCAGGAAGTTTGGGGGAAGAGGGAAATTTCATTCCACTTAAATATTTTAGGATTTGTCTATAATAGGTAAGGATTAAAAAAAAAAAAACACAAGCAAAATGAACAATAGTCCTTTAATATTAACTTCTTTTTAGTTTTTTTAAATTTGTCTGGTTCTCAGAAATGTTTTTTTACGTTAACTTGTTCAATCCTCCATTTCTCCAAGGAACTCCTAATGGGAAATGGTATTTAGAGATTATAATATGGGTGTCTATTTTTTTTAAAGCTGTTCTTTTCAGTTATTCGATTCTTCATAGTACTGATTGGTTTCTTTTCTTAATTCAATAGGCATGCCCAAAGAAAAATACGAGCCCCCTGACCCTCGGAAGATGTACACAATTATGTCCACTGAGGAAGCAGCAAATGGAAAGAAATCACATTGGGCAGAGCTTGAAATAAGTGGTAAGACATACAAGCATAAAATTATGGTATGGAAAGTAGCAATGTTGTATTTCATAAAAGTAGCAATGTTGTATTTTATCAGCACTAATTTATCTTGGAAGCAGGAAGGTCCAGTGAGAAGAACATGGTTTGAGTCAAAGTTCAAAATACATTGTGTGTATGTTATTTTGTGTGTTTTTTTAAATACATTTATTGATTTCAAAGGGGAAGGAAAAGGGAGAGATAATTAGAAACATCAATGATGAGAGAGAATTATTGACTGGGTGCCTCCTGCATATCCCCTTCTGGGGATCAAGCCTGCAACCTGGGCATTTGCCCTTGGCCAGAATTGAGCCTGGGACCTTTGGTCCAAAGGCTGACGCTCTATCCACTCAGCCAAACCAGCTAGGGCCCATTGTTTATGATCTCAGTACCAGTGTCCTATTGTAAAATTGGAATAATATCAAGGATGAAATGAAAATAACATATGTGAAATGTCTCATGTGCAAAAATTTGTTCTGGTACTTAATTCTCTGATAGAGTAGGATTGAGCTTTTGCATTATCAACTTACAGATTTCCAGTGGGGTTGGACCTGCTTGTTCTAGTGTAAGTTCTGAGGTAGAGTTGTTTCTCCTCACTTTATTCAGTGGCTTTTTTTAGTCTGAATATCTGAGGCTAGTCCTGTCCAAGAACAGAATCACAAATTTGAAGTAGATCTCAAAGTTCCTTTCTACCTTTAGTGCTTCCTAGACATTTTTCAAGAAATGTGAGCTCCCAGATCCACAGAGGATATCCTCAGCTTCCTTGCCAGTGGACATGCAGCATTTTTTTTATACTTCAAAGGTGATGAAGGGACATTACTTCTGAAGCAACCAGTGCTAAAGAAGTTTTGCGTTAATGTTGGCCTAATATACCTCCCCATACTTTCCTGAAGTAATAACAGAGTAAGTTTCCTCTTCTTCCTGTCCTTGATTTTTTTTTTAATATAATGCAGCAAGTATATATGTGCTATGTGTACAATATTTTGCCAACTGCTATACTAGGCATATGGAAGATAGATAAATGAAAAATCACATTCCCTCTCATACTGAAGCTTACAGCATATTAGTGAGTGAGAAGAAGGGAGTATACCAGTATAAATAACTAATACACAAACTATAACTGCCAGGTCTAGGTAGAAAAATGTTATACTGGAATCAAATTGAAAATAATCTATACTAGTAAAACTGTAATATGCTAATTAGACCGGACATCTTCCCAACATCCACGGTGGCAGGGGCTGAGGCAGAGGCAATTAAGAGTGATCAGGCCTGCAGGGGAGGGCAGTTAGGGGGCTATTAGGCAGTCAGAGGGGGTTAGGGGTGGTCAGGCTAGTAGGCAAGCAAGTGGTTAAGAACCAACGGTCCCAGATTGCATGAGGGATGTCCCAGATTGGAGAGTGTGCAGGCTAAGCTGAAGGGACCCCTCCATCCCATGTACGAATTTCATGATAATATTCTTCTCTGGTCAGCTCACAATTTTTGGTTAGCCTAATGAGTGAGTAAGCTCAAACTCCCTCCTCAAACCAGCCATAGAGGTTGGTTTACCTCTCCTGATTTTTATTTTTATTTACTAGAGGCATGGTACATGAAATTTGTGCACTTAGGCAGGGAGGGTTCCCCAGCCTGGCCTGTGCCCTCTCACAGTGCTGGAGCCCAGCGATTGATCGCCCCAAAGAGGTAGGCCTCACCCACCCATGTGGGGCTCCTCGATGGATTGCCCCAAAAAGGTAGGCCGGAGCCGGGGTTCCCACCTCCACGGTGTGCATGGGGCCGCAGGAATCCTGGTGGAGGCCGCACAGAGTGGCTGCCGGGCCCCGCCTCCACTGTGCATACACCTATCTTGTGACAGCATGAGGGCATCACAGTGTGAGGATCACCTAGGCTTTTATTAGTAAGACTAGAGTCCCAGTGCACAAAATTCATGCACTAGGGGGTGTCCCTCAGACCAACCTGCATCCTCTCCAATCTGGGACCCCTTGGGGGATGTCTGACGGCCTCTTTAGGCCTGATCACACACAAAGATCGGGCCTAAACAGACAGTCAGACATTCCTTTCACAATCCGGGACTGCTGGCTCCCAACTGCTCACCTGCCTGCCTGATTGCCCCTAACCACTTCTGCCTGCCAGCCTGATCATCGATACCTAACTGTTCCCCTGCCAGCCCGATCATCCTCAACTGCTCTCCCCTGCATATTCCCTCTTTATTAGATAGGGTTTTTTCTTTAACCTAATGGACAGTGTACCTACCGTGGTCTTGACAAACTAGTAAAAATGCAAACCCAATCTAAAAGTGTCATAAAATAGCCGAAACTGGTTTGGCTCAGTGGATAGAGCATTGGCCTGTGGACTGAAGGGTCCCAAGTTCAATTCCGGTCAAGGGCATGTACCTTGGTTGCAGGCACATCCCCAGTGGAAGGTGTGCAGGAGGCAGCTGATCGATGTTTCTCTCTCATCGATGTTTCTAACTCTTTATCCCTCTCCCTTCTTCTCTGTAAAAAAATCAATAAAATATATTTTAAAAATAAAATAAAAATAAAAGTGTCATAAAATAAACTTCTTAAACAGGAATTTCATGAGACCTTGGAAAGGTGATTATCATGTGGTTGTTTCTTCCTTTTTTCTTTCTTTTTCTTGATGTTTCATCTTTTGTCCTTTCTTTTTTTCTTTTATTCCTTTTCTGTCTTCTCTTTCTCTGAACTTTTCCATTGATAGAATTGTCAGTACTTGAATCTGTCTTGCTTCCAGAAGACAAAGAAGGGGAAACACACTGTCATCTAAAGAAAAAGATGATCTATGTTGGGATCGGTGGTATTTCTGGTTTTGGTCTTTTCCCAGTTTGTTTGTCATTTCTTCCAGCCCCTGCATCTTCAAGAGTTGTGCGTGGGCACTTCCTATTCATGTCTAAAAAACCTCCCTGCCTTGGTGAAAACTGTAGGGGAAAAGGCCTCCTGGGTGGGCTTAAGCCCTGCCAAGGTGCTGAGGAACCAGGATGGGGAGCACCCACCACTGCCCTTGCAGTGCCAACCTCCGGATCTCGGGGTACTTTCCAGTAATGTAACTACAATGTCCTCATTTGCCTTCAGAAATTAGTTGTAAGTTACTTCCGATGTGAAATCCTACCTAAGACATTTCTATTGCAGTTTCTAAAGATTTTAAACAAAACCCATTTATCTCCCTAACTTGGTCAGAAGTTTCTACCCAATGGGAGAAGTTTGCTGGGGAGCATCACCCAGATATCACCCCCCCATCTCAAATCACTTGGCTGGGAGCAAGAGAAGTTCCGAGGCTATAGGTATGTTGGGGGGGGGGAATCACTCCATGGGGATGCAGGCCCTTTGGAGGCTGACACCCCAGGCTGCCTCTGGAGGGCACAGCTGCCTTCCAGGCCTACACCCCTCAGCTGCGGATGGGAGCAGATCATTGGCCGGGGGAAGGGAGATGGGCTGTGCAGGCACCTTCCTAGCCCACAGCCCAGGCTGTTACTAGGAGTGGAGTGTGCTGGGGAGGGTGGGGGGTGGCATGCAGGTGAGGCTGCAGTTGGCAGCAGATCACGCTGGGGGTGTGCGGGCATTTTGTGGGCCACAGCTGGCAGTGAATTGTGCCAGGGGTGTGGGGGTACCTCCTAGGCCCTGGCTGGGGCGGGGAGAGGATCTCACGGGGAGGCACGACCTCCTTCCAGGCCAACAGCCCAGGCCGCACACTGCCTGCTCTCAGCAGCAGCCTTCTCTGGGGCTGGTTGGACTCCAGTGGGCCTGAGAGGACAGTGTTGCCATCTTGTGCTTGTGGAAACTGCCATTTTGTTGTGGAGTGATGGTTAGTTTGCATATTACTCTTTTATTAGATAGGATTATTATTTTTAAAATAATTCTTTATTGTTGAAAGTATTACATATGTCTTTTTCCTCCATTGATTTCCTCCAACCCACCTCCATCTCAGTCCTGCAGTAAGCGCTAGGTTGCCATGGCGACCCAGCACTGACTGCTGAGGGGTCTGCAAATCAGGCCCGTTGAGAGGTCTGACGAGAGAAGCAGCATCTGTTCCGTAGCTTCAGTGGCTCTTGATCAGCACTGGCCTCTCGCTTTCTCTCTGGGCCTGGCCAGCAGCTGCGTCTCCATTTCTCTCCAGGCCTCCACCAGGACTGCTAAACAGCCTCACCTTTCTGATCAGACCTCATTGATAGGCCCAAAGACTCTGACTGGTATAGAAACCGACCAGTCAAAACCAAATTTGGGTGAAGTGTGAGGAACCAATGGTTGTCTAGGAGGTGGAGCTTTTGACACTGATGGCATAGAAACTGACCAATAGAACTAAATCTAAAACAACTATGAGTCAATCGCTGCCTAGGAGGTGGAGCTTTTGATGCTGACTGGCATAGAAACTAACCAATCAGAACCAGAGTAGAGCAGTTGGGGGTGAGATCAGGCTGGCAGGGGTGGATAATTGGGGGAGACCAGGCCTGCAGGGGAGGGCAGTTGGGGGCGATAGGCCAGCAGGGGAGGGCAATTGGGGTTGAGATCAGGCCAGCAGGGGAGTGGTTAGGAGGTAATCAGGCTGGCAGGCAAAAGCAGTTAGGGACAATCATGAAGGAAGGCAAGTGAGCAGTTAGGAGCCAACAGTCCTAGATCGTGAGAGGGATGTCCTGCTGCCAGGTCATACCTGATTCCACCCAAGGGTTCCCAGATTGGAGAGGGTGTAAGATGGCCTGAAGGGGGGACCACCCCCCCCCCCCAGTGCACAAATTTCATGCACCTGGCCTGTAGTCTATACTAATAATAGCCTATGGCTGTCACAACCAGATGGATGACAGAACACCTGGGTCTGAGTGGTGGTGGTATGACTCAGGCCTGGATGCCGGCAGCGTAGGCAGCAGCACTGGCAGGTGTCAGGCCTGCGTCCTGGTGGTGGCAGCAGCAGCAGCATGAGTCAGGTCTGGGTCCATCACCAGTTAGAAGGCATCTCAGGATGAGGACCATCACCTCAGCCAGAACTCAAGATGGTAACCTGGCCTGGCCTGGCCCCTCCTCTGAAGTAATCCCTTTCCTCCAAGTACACTGCAGAGGACAGACAGGATGCCTAAGGGCCATGTTACCCCATCCCTATCCTATTGCCCTGGCCGCCTTTACCTGTGGCCCCCACAGAAGAGTGTATGAGAGCGCTTCCCCTACTACTTCTCACCACTGTCTCTGGCCATCTCTCAGCACACAGGCATATCAGCTTTCAAACTTGCCCTACTCACCTCCTCTCACCCCCTTACAGGGCCTCTGCTCTGGATGGAGCCTTTGAAATCCAGGGGTCTGGTGTTTTACAACAGAGCTGGTATGGGAAAGGGTAAACAGCACCAAAGATAGCTGATAGAGCCACCCACTTCTACCTCAGTTTGACCAATTAGTTCAGCTTCCAAACATGGTACTCAGAAGGGGTCCCTACTTCCCCAGCAATGGCTCTAGGGCCTCCGCTGCCCATACCAACCTCCCTCCCCCCCCCTTGGTCTTTCCCACAACTGGTGCTTTCTGCAGCTTCTGTGTGCCTTGCTTAACCACCCCTTCCCTGTTTCTACAAAGGAGGCTGCATCTTTGTATTTTATATTCAGATAAACTTTGTAACACTTTGAAAAAACAAAACAGGGTGGGGTGGGGGGGGAGAAATGGCAGCAGAATAGACAGACATGTTCCAAGCCTTGTCCTGGAGCAGACAGAAAGAACAGCTGAGGGTCGCAAGGGGACTGTTAGTTGGCGAGTTAAGGGACAGCTATACTCCAGGAGAAGGTGGGGTCTGCTGGACAAGGCTCTTCTGACCAGGTAGCCCCCACTGCTGCTGGGTTCCTTCCCGGACCTAACAGCTTGGACGCAGAGACCGCACCATCTTGAAGGAGACTGGTTGGACTCCAGTGGGCCTGAGAGGACAGCGTTGCCATCTTGTGCTTGTGGAAACTGCTATTTTGTAGTGGAGTGATTGGAAGCTTGAAAATCTACAATTACAGCACCCACAGAACAGCTGTGAACCCCAGAACACTGGTCCCCAATTGGCGCAAACACTCGGATTCAGAGGAGCACTACACTTCACCATAAGAAGGTCAAATTTCGCCTGGGATAAGAAAACAGAAAACTACATAACCAGACACCCGGAGAAGAGAGACCAGGGGCAGACAAAGAAACAACCCATATAGGAAAGAAAAGCAGGCATCACCAGAAAAGGAAGCAAATGAAATGGAGGCAAGAAACCTGCCAGAGAAAGAATTCAGAGAAATGGTCATAAGGTGGCTGAAAATAATGGAAGACAAATTTGACAATATGAGTAAGAACAAAGAGGAAATGAAAAATGACATTGCTACTGTAAAGAACTCAATAGAAAGCATTGAGAGTAGACTAGACGAAGCAGAGGACCACATCAGAGAGCTAGAAGACAAGGTAGGAAAAAATACCCATATAGAGCAGCTTTTAGGGAAAAAAAATTAAAAACCAGAAGGAAAGCCTAAAGGGGAACTTTGGAACAACACAGAACAAAACAATACCTGCATAAAAGGAGAGGAAACTGAGGAAGGAATAGAAAACCTATTTAAAGAAATAATGTCAGAAAACTTCCCTGATATATGAAAGAAAAAACCCACACAAATCCAAGAAGCTTGCAGAGTCCCAAGCAAAATGAACCCCCAAAAAACTGCTGCCAAGACACATTATAATTAAATTGGCAAACACCAAAGACAAAATAAGAATCTTAAAAGCAGCCAGAGAGACAGAAAGTTACCTACAAAGAAACCCCCACTGGACTAGCGACGGATTTCTCAACAGAAAGTTATCAGGCCAGAAGGGAATGGAATGAAATATACAAAGTGATGTAAAGGAAGGATTTGAATACAAGAATACTGTAAGGCTATCAAAATTGAAAGTGAAGTCAGGAGCTTCACAGATAACAGAGAACTATGGAAATTAATTAATTAACATATTTATTTATTTTTAGATATGTTTTATTGATTTTTTTTTTTTTTTTTACATAGAGGAAGTGAGAGGGCTAGAGAGCTAGAAACATTAATGAGAGAGAAACATTGATTAGCAGCCTCCTGCACACACTCTACTGGGGATGTACCTGCAACCAAGGTACATGCCCTTGACTGGAATCGAACCTGGAACTTTTCAGTCTGCAGACCGACGCTGTATCCACTGAGCCAAACCAGTTTCGGCCTAAGGGAATTTATTACCTCCAAACCAGCAATGGAAGAAATGCTAAAGGGCCTGCAGGCAGGCAGGCAGGAAGGAAAGAAGGAAGGAAGGGGAAGAGAAGAAGAAACAAAAGTGGTAAAGAAAAAATGTGACAAATAAGTACCTACCACTAATAACATTACATATACATGGATTAAATGCACCAATCAAAAGACAGGGTAACGGATTGGATAAGAAAACACGGTCCATATATCTACTATCTACAAGAAACCCACCTCGGGGCGGGGGTTGGGGGGGGAGAGACGCATACAGACTGAGGGTTAAGAGTGAAGGGATGGAAAAAGGTTTGTCAGGAAAATGGAAATGAGAAAAAAAAGCTGGGGTAGCAATACTTATATCTGACAAATTAGATCTCAAAGTGAAGGACATAACGAGATAAGGAAGGCCACTTCATAATACTAAAGGGAGCAATCCATCAAGAAGAAATAACTCTGGTAAACAAACACATTCAATACAGGAGCACCCAAATACATTAAAAAAAAAAAACTCCTGAAGGGTATCAAGGGACAGATTGACAGAAATACAATCATAGTAGGAGACTTTAATACCCCACTATCACCATTGGACAAACCTCTAAACAAAAAATCAGCAAAAAACATCAATCCTAAGTGACTCACTAGATCAGATGGAATTAATTGACATGGGTCATTTACAAAGATAGACCATATGTTGGTTTATAGGAAAAGTCTCTTCAAATTCAAGAAGATAGAAATCATATCAAGTATTTTCTCAAATCACAGTGGCATAAAACTGGAAATCAACTACAATAAAAACAATGCAAAGAAATCAAACACATGGAGACTGAACAGCATGCTATTAAACAATAACTGGGTAACCAGAGAGATCAAGGAGGAAATTAATAACATCATGGCAACAAATGACAATGAAAATACGACAATCCAAAATTTATGGGACTCAGCGAAAACATTCTTGAGAAGGAAGTTCATACCTCTGCAAGCCTACTGCAAAAAACAAAAAACAGTGGTAATAAATTATCTAACCTTACAAATCAATGAGCTACAGAGCAACAAGAAAAGCCCACTGTAAGCAGAGGAAAGGAAATAATAAAGATCAGAGTGGAGATAAATGACAGAGACCAAAGGAACAATAGAAAAGATCAACAAAATCAAGAGCTGGTTCTTTGAAAGGATAAACAAGATTGATGAATATCTAGCCAGGCTCACCAAGAAGCAAAGAGAGAGGACCCACATAAACAAAATCAGAAATGAAAGAAGTGAAATAACAACAGACCTCACCAAAATACAAAGGATTGTTAAAAAATACTATGAACAACTCTATTCCAACAAACTGGACAACCTGCAGGAAATGGACATATTCCTAGAAAAATATAACCTTCCAAAACTCAATCAGGAAGAATCTAAACCTCTCAATAGGCCAGTAATTATGGAAGAAAGTGAAGCAGTCATCAAAAAGCTTCCAGCAAACAAAAGCCCAGTGCCAGACAGCTTCACTGGGGAGTTTAACTAAACATTCACGGAAGAATTAAAACCTGTCCTCCTCAGACTATTCCACAAAATTCAAGAAGAAGGAACACTTCCATCCTCCTATGAACCTAATACCAAAAGCAGATAAAGACAACACAATGAAAGAGGATTACAGGCCAATATTCCTCATGAACATATATGCCAAAATCCTCAACAAAATTCTAACAAATTGGATCCAGCAGTACATCAGAAAGTCCATTCACCATTACCAAGTAGGATTTATCCCAGGAATGCAAGGATGGTAAAATATCCACATATCAATAAACATGATATATCACATAAACAAATTGAGACATAAAAATCACATAGTCACATCATATCAATTGATGCAGGAAAAGCATTTGACAAAACCCAACATCCTTGATAAAAATTCTCAACAAGGTGGGAATAGAAGGATCATACCTCAACATAATAAAAGCTATATACGATAAACCCACAGTAACATCATACTCAACGGGTAAAAACTGAAACCATTTTCCCTAAGAACAGGAACAAGACAGGGATGCCTACTCTCACCACTCCTGTGTGACATAGTACTGGAAGCATTAGCCATTGCATTTAGATAAGAAGAAATGAAAGGCATCCAAATTGGAAAAGAGGAAGTAACGTTTTTCTTATTTGCAGATGACATGATACTGTACATAAAAAACCCGAAAGACTCCATCAAAAAAGTGATAGACTTAATAAATGAATTTGACAATGTAGCAGGATACAAAATTAATGCCAAGAAATCTATGGCATGTCTATAAACCCAATAGTGAACTTACAGAAAGACTAAAGCAATCCCATTTACCATCACACCAAAAAAATTAAGATACCTAGGAATAAACTTAACTAAGGAGGTAGAAGACATATATGGAAAACTGCAGGACACTGAAGAACAAGATAGAGCAGCGGTTCTCAACCTGTGGGTCACGACCCCTTTAGGGGTTGAACGACCCTTTCACAAGGGTCGCTTAAGACTATCAGAAAACACAGATATTTACATTACGATTCATAACAGTAGCAAAGTTACAGTTATGAAGTAGCAATGAAGATAATTTTATGGTTGGGTCACTACAACATGAGGAAGTGTATTAAAGGATCACAGCATTAGGAAGGTTGAGAACCACTGAGATAGAGGAAGACGTAAACAGATGGAAGAACATACCATTTTCGTGGATTGGCAGAATCAACATCATTAAAATGTCCATACTACCCAAAGCAAACTGTAGATTCAGTGCTCTACCCATTAAAATACCAACAGCATATTTCACAGACCCAGAAAGAAATCTCCAAAAATTTATCTGGAACAAAAAACAACCCCGAATAGCCACTATGCTCATTTAATATTTGACAAAGGAGGCATAAAGATACAATGGAGTCAAGAAAGTCTTCAATAAATGGTGTTGGGAAAATTGGACAGATACATGCAAAAAAATGAAACCAGACTATCAATTTACACCGTACTCAAGAATAAATTCAAAATGGACACAGGACTTAAATATAAGACAGAAACCATAAAAATACTAGAGGAATCCACAGGCAGCAAAATCTCAGACATATGCTGAAGGAACTTTGTCACTGATATTGTCCCAAAGGCAATGGAAGCTAAAGAGAAAATAAATGAATGGGATTACATCAAAATAAAAAGCTTTTGCACAGCAAAAGCAACCATCAACAAAACAAGAAAGCCCACTGTATGGGAGAACATATTTGCAAATGTTTATCAGTGATAAAGGTTTAATCTCCAACATCTACAGGCAATTTATACAACTTAATAAAAGGAAGATAATCCAATTTTAAAAAAAAGGGCAATGGATCTAAATAGAATCTTTTTAAAAGAAGACAGAAGGAATGCCAAGAGACCCATGAAAACATGCTCAAAGTCACTATTTATCTGAGAGACGCAAACCAAAGGGACAATGCGATACCATCTCACACCTGTCAGAATGGCAATCATCAACAAATCAACAAAAGACAAGTGTTGGCGAGGATGCAGAGAAAAGGGAACCCTAGTGCACTGCTGGTGGGAATGCAGACTGGTGCAGCCACTGTGGAGAACAGTATTGAGTTTCCTCAAAAAACTAAAAATGGAACTCCCATTTGACTTAGTAATCCCACTCGTAGGGATACATCTTAAGAAACTAGAAACACCAATCAGAAAGGATTTATGCACCCCTATGTTCATAGTAGCACAATTTACAATAGCTAAGATTTGGAAACAGCCTAGGTGCCTGTCACCAGATTAGTGGATCAGAAAACCATGGTACATCTACACAATGGAATACTATGCTCCATAGAAAAGAAGGAATTCTTACCTTTGTTGCAACCAGGTGGAACTAGACAGCATTATGCTAAGTGAAATAAGCCAGTCGAAAGGAAAATACCACATGATCTCACTCATTTATGGATAATAAAGTACATTATAAGCTGATGAACAAAAAGATAGATACAGAGGAAGTAAAGCATCAAACAGACTGTCAAATTACAGCAGGAAGGTTAGGAAGAGGTGGGGTAGATAAGAGATCAACCAAAGGACTTATATGCATACATATAAGCATAATCAGTAGACACAAGACACTGGGGTGTTACGTCATGCATGAGAGTGGGGTGCGGGAACAATGGGAAGATATTTACACATGTAATACATCAACTATAAACAAAAACGATGACCAAGAGAATGCCACAGTCAGCGTCTGGAGTCTGGCTCAGGAGAATGGAGAGAAGGGAGATTTCCAGAAGTTGGGTGATGCAAAGTTATTTCTGAGTGAAGGTCTGGCATGTGACAGTTGTGTGACCACAGAGCAAGGAGTCCAAGTTTCTCAGCAGAACACCAAGGACTTCTGTGTTTTGAACCTTTGGTTTTCATAATTCCCTGCTCCCCATCTGTTGGCTCCCTCCCTCTGAGGGGCACTGTCCTTGTCACATGGGTGCAACTGGAATATTGTATTTCGAGAAAATTGCTCCAATGTACATATACTTTTATCCAGCAATGAGAAAAATTCCAATGAATAAGCATGGAGACAAACTACTGTCCTTCATGCTTAAAAAAAACCAGAAGTGTCCTGCGAAGAGCTGAGACTTGGTTCTGTTTACATGCCTCAAAGAGATTGGATGAGGAAATGTTCCTTTTGGCTCTGACTTTACCCACTTATGTTACTCTTGAAGGTGTCTTTGCCACTATGTGAATGGACTGCCATCTTTTGGAATAGGGGTGCATACTTAAGTGTGCATTCCCAACTTTTCTGGAAACATCTGTGGTCACTATCCTGAGACCAGGTCTTGTCACTGGGAATCAAGAGACACTGGAGTGGAGCTCCCCTCCCCCCATGACCTTTTACATTCAAAGATTGAGCTGAAATCACTTTCCGGGAGGCTTAGCAAGGATGACAGGTGTCACAGATAGAATAATGTAGAATGGAGAGGCAAATACCTGCTTGGTGCCTCCCTGGGTGTGGTCAGGCAGATGAAGGGTGGCTGCCTGCCCCACATAGGGTGACATAGTGTCCTCTGTGTTCACCTTTCATCCCATGGGCCTGATCACTCCCCTCAGCTCCAGGCAGCCCTGTATGTTCCACGACATGTGCTCTGCCCTCACATGCTGCACACCCCAAGTGAGAAGGAAGTTGGCACTCAGACAACTACACAGAAAGATAGGGCTCATGGCTGGCAGGTGCAGTGGTAGTAGTAGGAGCCTCTCCTATCTCTCTGGCAGTGCTGAGTAGCGGTGAACTGAGTGGTAAGGAGCAGCAAGCAGGTGGGCAGTAAGGAGTGATGGTTCCTAGACTGTAAGAGGGATGGGAATGAGCCTAAGTTGACAGGCGGACATTCCCTGAGGGATCCCAAACTGCAAGAGGATGCAAGCCGGGCTGAGGAGACCCTCCTCTTCCCCCCCCCCCCATGCACAAAATTTGTGCACATGCCTCTAGTGTTAAATAAGAGTGGTGAAAGCAGACATCTTTATCTTGTTCCTGTTCTTAGGAGAAATGCTTTTAGTTTTTCCCATTGAGTCTGATGTTGGCTTCCATTAGTCATATGGCCTTTATCATGTTGAGATATGCTCCCTCTATTCCCACAGTGCTGAGAGTTTGTTTTGTTTTTAATATATTTTATTGATTTTTTATAGAGAGGAAGGGAGAAGGATAGAGAGTTAGAAACATTGATGAGAGAGAAACATCAAACAGCTGCCCCCTGCACACTCCCCACTGGGCATGTGCCTGCAACCAAGGTACATGCCCTTGACTGGAATCAAACTTGGGACCTTTCAGTCCTCAGGCCAATGGTCCATCCTGTGAATCAAACCAGTTAAGGCTGCCGAGAGTTTTTATAAAAAATGGGTGTTGAATTTTGTCAAATGCTTTTTCTGCATCTATTGATATGATAATGTGATTTTATCTTTCAGTTTATTTATGTGATATATCGTATTCATTGATTTGCGAATATTGCATGAGCCTTACATTCCAGGAATAAATCCCACTTGGACATGGTGTATGATTTTTCTAATGTAATGCAGATCTGATTTGCTAGAATTTTGGTGAGGATTTTAGCATCTATGTTCATCAGGGATATTGGCCTGTAATTCTCTTTCTTTGTAGTGTCTTTGTCTGGTTTTGGAATTAAGGTAATGCTGGCCTCATAAAAAGACTTTGGAAGTGTTCCCTCCTCTTGGATTTTTTGGGAATTTTTTGAGGAGGATAGGTGTTAGTTCTTCTTTGAATGTTTGGTTAAACTCTTGTGAAGCCATCCAGACCTGGGATTTTGTTTGCTGGCAGTTTTTTTATTACTACTACTATTTTATCACTTGTTATTGGCCTATTCAGGTTTTCTGATTCTTCGTGATTGGGTTTGAGAGATTGTATTTTTCTAGGAACTTGTCTATTTCATCCATATTGTCCAGCTTCATGGTCAGCAAACTGGGGCATGCGAGCCACATGCGGCTCTTTGGCCCATTGAGTTTAGTTCTTCCACAAAATACCACAGCTTGGGCAATTCTATTTTGAAGAATTGGTGTTAGAAGAAGTTTAACTTTAAAAAATTTGGCTCAAAAGAAATTTCAATTGTTGTACTGTTGATATTTGGCTCTGTTGACTAATGTGTTTGCCGACCACTCGTTCAGCTGGTTTGCATATAGTATTTCCAAATAATCCTTTGTATTTCTGTGGTGTCAGTGGTTACTTCACCACTTTTGTTTCTGATTTTTTATTTATTTGGATCCTGTCTTTTGTTTATTAATGATTGAGTCTGGCTAACAATTCATCAATTTTGTTTATCCTTGCAAAGAACCAGCTCTTGGTTTCATTAATTTTTTGTATTGTGTTTGTTTTTTGTTTTTTTTAGTCTCTGTGTCATTTATTTCTGCTCTAATCTTTATTTCCTTCCATCTGCTCTAGGTTTTCCTTGTTGTTCTCTTTCTAATTCTTTTAGTTGTAGAGTTAAATTGTCTAATGTTGCTTTTTCTTAATTTTTGAGGTAGGCCTGTATTACTATGAACTTCCCTCTCCAGAATGTGAAATGTTCTATAAATGTCTATTAAATCCATCTGATCCAGTGTTTCCTTGTTACATTTTTGTCAAAAGATCTATCCAGTGAAGGCAGGTGGGTGATAAAGTCCCCTTCTATGGCTGTATTGTTGTCTGTCTTTCCCTTAAAGTCCCCTAGAAGTTTTTTTTTATATGTTAGGTGCTCTTATATTGGGTGCATATATGCTTACCAGGGTTATATCCTCTTGTTGGATTGGTCCCTTTAGTATTATGTAGTAACTGACCATTGTTGGATCTTATGGTGGCCTCCATTTTTGAAGTCTATTTTGTCTGAGATAAGTATTGCTACTCCAGCTTTTTTTTTTCATTTGTATGTAAAATTTTTTGCCATCACTTCATTCTCCTCCTATGTGAGTCTTTGAAGTTCTAAATGTGTGTCTTTTGAAGATAGCATATAATTGGGTCATGTCTTTTATCTATTCAGCTACCCTATATCTTTATTTTAAAACATTCAATCCATTCTTATTTAAGGTTATTATTAATAGACACTTATTGCTATTTTAATTCTGTATGCTTATGTGATTAAAGAAAATACTATAATCTTTCCATCTTTGTTGTTGTTTTTACAGGAAGAGTAAGAAGCTTGAGCTCATCTTTGTGGTCACTAACTCACCTGACAGCTTTGCATCTGAGTGACAATTTCCTGTCCCGTATTCCTTCAGACATTGCCAAGCTTCACAATCTGGTGTATCTGGACCTGTCCTCAAATAAAATCCGGAGTTTACCAGCAGAACTCGGAAACATGGTATCACTCAGGTATGCAGATTCAACTGAGTACCTAACCATATACCCCCTAAAACAAAATCAAGTATTTACTTTAGTAGAAACAATACTTAATTTGGTTGTATTTGACCAAAAATATATATGTAACTATCTTTTATATAGATTTTCTTAGAAAATTGAATGTCAACTAATAAATAATAAGTCGAGAAATCCATGATCTAAGATTTGTTTTATTGCTGTTTTGTATAATATACTTTATTCTTGAATCAAAATTTCTTAACAAATTGGGAGTAAGCAAATAGAAGGCACTGTGTTAATCTCACATATGCAATCAGCTGTGATATTTATGGTGCTTTTCCCCCACTAAATCATGGGCACCATACCATCCTTAGCACAGGGTCTGGGAAACTATTAACAGTTAGTAAAACCTTTTTGGTTATTTCAGGGCTTGTATGCATGATAGTAATAAAGCCTGGACTTGAGAAGAGCTGGAATTAGTCATTGAATCTCGGGGGACTGTATTTTGGAATGTAAGATTGGATGAGATATGGAGTTGCACAGAGTTCAGTTTGGAACCCTGACTTCGCCCTTTTCAACTTGTGTGATTTGGGACAAGTTTCTTAACCTTACTGAGTGTTTCCTCATCTGTAAAGTTGCCAAGGCTGAGATTAGAGATATTTGAGATAATAACTAAAAAATAACTCAGTCTGACTGGCATATATTGTATCTTACTCTATTGCTGTCTTCAGTCCAGCCTTTTGACATTTTTTTAGGCTTAATTATTGAATATATACTATGACCTTTTCTCCTGAACCAAATTTACTTAAAGAACCTGTTTCTCATGTGATATATTTGGAAATAAACACAAACTAATTAGATTAGTGATAGCTGTACAATTAGTAAGTTAATTGTGTAGCTATCAGTAGCTATTTTGAGTTGATATTACATGATCATTTTCATTCTCTTTTTAACAATTCACTTTATCATTTTTATCATTTTCACTTTCTTAAACATGTATAGCAGTAGAGCCTTCATGTGCTAGACCAGTGCTACTCTCAGGATGATTGTTTAGACTGCCAGTTTGCAAACAAAACATGTGAGAGAGATTTTATACCTGTTGAATCTAATACTATTAAAAAATTGGGGCTTCTTCTTTTTTTTTTTTTTTTTTTTTGTCTTTCCACCCACTTCCCATTCATTTTTTTTAGCAACTCATTGTTTCCCTCTATTTTACAAATGTATTGGTTTGAGGAAGTTTGGGTTTTTCTGTTTTACTACAAATGTTTTCAGAAGCACTGTACTAGACATTGGAATATAATATGAAATTTTGTTAATTTTAAGATCTTATATTCCTAGAAATCATAATGTTGATTTTAGCTGTTAGTTAAAGGTTAATATGTCTTCTGACTTCCTGGAATTTTTACATCAACAGGGAACTCCATTTAAATAACAACCTGTTACGAGTTCTACCTTTTGAGATGGGGAAACTATTTCAGTTACAGACTTTAGGCTTGAAAGGTATGACTTCCCATATTTGTGCTTCTTTTGGTTTGTTTACATACATATATTTGTGTCTTTGAGTCTAATGAAGCCATAAGAGGGAATCCTTTTGCCTGTGGATTTATGGGCTAACTCTTGCCCAGACTTCAGCAATTTTTTAGGTACATCGAGTGGTTTTCTCTGTTGTCCACCTATAAATTGTCTATTAGCCTTTGTATTATTTTTTACTCCTAGTCTAGCATTGCTTTTCTAGCCTTTGTTTCAATTCCCTCTGTTCTGGTGATACATTCCTGAAGTTATACTTCCTTTATGTCATCGTGCTGTGAACAGCTTTTTAAAATGTTCAAATCTCAAAAAATGGGGACTCTCACAAAGTATAGGAAGCAGTAAGTAGAAAATTTGGACCTGTTAGTAAAGTATTTTAAAGAGCAGTTTTTAAAAACTTGATTTATGTAGATCTCATTAATATATTAGAATTTCATCCAATAAGAATTATGGGGAAAAAATTTTTTTTAGTATATATATTTTATTGATTTCAGGGAGGGTCGGAGGGAGAGAGGAGAAAGAGAGAGAGAAACATCAATGAAAGAGAGAGGATGCACGCTTCCTACTGGGGATTGAATCCTCAGCCGGGCATGTGCCCTTGACTGGAATTGAACTCAGGACCCTTCAGTCCTCAGGTTGACACTCTAACCACTGAGCAACTGGCTAGAAAGGGAAATTTTTTTTTAAACCAGCAATATTAAAAGTCATTTTAATAATTTGTAGGTCAAAACCTACAAATATTTATCAAATGATTCTTCACCAGTCTTGTAGATTACTTTATAATTGATTCTTTTTAAAAAGTCACTTAATGACCCTGGTTGGTGTGGCTCATTTGTTTGAGTATCGTCCATCCCATACTCTGAAAGATGGTGGGTTTGATTCCCAGGTAGGGCACATATCCGGGTTGTGGGTTTAATTCCTGGGTCAGAGAGTGCGTAGAGCCTATTGATATTTTGATGTCCCTCTCTTAAAAAAGAAACAAACAAACACATAATGAAGTCTTCAGAAATTTTCTTTGGAAAGTTTTTCTTTGTGGGCTAGACTTGCTAAGTCTTAGAGGTCAGGGAAATGTGAGCTTTAAATGCCTTTTTCTGTTAGCATACTTCTATGGTAAGCCTAACCTGTTTATTTTTAAATTTTATAATCACAAGTATAAAATGTAGCGAAGTATATTTATATGCCAACACCAGAATTAACAATTAATATTTTGTCACTTTTATTGCAAAAGAAATACGACGTTAAAGAATTACTTAGGTATGGCTAAAGTAGATTTCCAGCTGTGAGTATGTGAAACACAGTTTATTCTTGTATTATTTATTAATTATTGAATTATTTTTTGTACAAACAACTGCAAATCTGTTTTTGCCCCACTCTGTATATTTATTATAAATCACTGTTTAACAAAGTCTTTTATGTAGCAAAAATTTAATTTGGTGAAGTCTAATTTATCAGTTTTTCCTTTTATTGATCCTACTTTGAGAGTCAAATATGAAAACTCTGAATAGCTCTAGATCCCAAAGATTTTCTCCTGTTTTGCAATGAGTTTTATGTCTCACATTTAAGTTTGTGATCCATTCTGAATTAGCATTGACTTAAAAGAAGCAAGTTTAGTTCAAGGTCGCATGTGCATGTGTGTGCGTGCAAGCACACTCCTGTGGGTGGATGTCCAGTTGTTCCAGCACCATTTGTTGAAAAGTCTATCCTCCATTGACTTGCTTTAGCTTTTTGCCTCTTTCAAAAATTACCTTTGTAGCTCTATTTGTAGGTTCTCTATTCTGCTCCACTGAGCTATTTGTTTATTCTTCTGCCAGTAAATGCCACATAGTTACTTGAAACTTGAAATACTGTAAAAAGTCTTCAGGTAATGTCTGAAATAGGATAGACTGATGCTTCAGCTATAGTCATGTCTCACATAATGTTGTTTCTGTTGATGATGAAACACATCGTCATTTACAATAGTAGTTTACCATATAGCCTAGGTGTGTGATTGACTATGCCATCTATGTTTGTGTAAGTGCACTCTAGGATATTTGCACAATTACAAAATTGCCTAAGGACAGATTTCTCAGAACAGATCCTTATCAATATACTAGAGGTCCAGTGCACAAAACTTCATGCACTGCAGGAGGAGGGTCCCTCAGCCCGGCCTGCCCCCTCTCACATCCAGGAGCCTTCAGGGGATGTCCTACTGGCCTCCCTCTGTGGCAGGCAAATGGACCGATAATGAGAAGGCACCACTGCTGCTGCTACTGCTTACTGGCAGGCCCTACCCACTGGTGGATGGGAGGGCGATCTGGAGCCAGGCCAGCTTGGGGAGAGGCTGTGGGAGGTAGAGGCACAGCAGTTCGCACCTCCTCTGCTCCTGTGGTGGCGGCAGCCCTGCCTCTGCTCCCACTCCCGCGTTGGTGCAGCCAACAGCACCTCTCAGATAGGGTCCCTAGGCCCTCACAGCTGCTGTGGCTTTGTCCAGATGGATGTCCAGAAGATGCCCATTCTAATTAGCATATTACCCTTTTATTAGTATAGACTAGAGTCTCCATTTATGAAAATCATGCACTGGGCTAGGGGGAGTGCCCCTCAGCCCAGCCTGCACCCCCTCCGATCTGGGACTCCCTCGGTCAGACCTCCTTCTCACAATATGGGACTGTTGGCTCCTGCCTGATTGTCCCTAATCACTTCTGCCTGCAAGCCAGATCACCCCCTAACCACTCTCCTGCCAAGCCTGATTGATACCTAACTGCTCCCCTGCCAACACAGTCACCCCCACCCCCTCACTGCTCTCCCCTGCTGGCCCGGTCCCCCCACAACTGCCCTCCCTTACAGGCCATCTTGTGGTACCATCTTATGACCACATGGGCGAGGCCATGTTGTGCAAGGGTGTGACAGTCAATTTGCATATTAACTCATTATTATATAGGATGGTGCATGACTATAGTCTTCTTTTTTTGTTGTTGTTGTTGTTGTTGTTAATCCTATCTGAGGATATTTTTTCCCCTCATTGATTTTTAGGGAAAGATGGAGAGAAGCATCAGTGTGAAACACATCGTTTGGTTGCCTCCTGCACGCACCCAGGCTCCTCCCCAGAGCCCAGGCTGGGGAGGAGCCTGCACCCAAGGTACATGCCCTTGACTGGAATCAAACCCAGGGCCATTTGGTCTACGTGCCAATGCTCTATCCACTGAGTCAAACCAGCTAGGGCCAGCCTTCTTTTCCAAAATGGTTTTAGCTATTCTAGTTCTTTTGCCTTTTGACATATACTTTAAAATAATCTTGTCTATAGTTACAAAAAATGTTTCTGGGATTTAGATTGGAATTTATTAAACCTGTACATCACATTGTGAAGAATTGACATCTTTACTGTGCTGAGTCAATTCATGAACCTGCTATGTTTTTCCATGTATTTAGATCTTGCTTTTTTTTTTTTCATTGTGTAACCTATAATAAAAGTGTAATATGCAAATCAATTAAACAGCAAAACAACCATCCAGACGACCATGCTATGACACGCACTGGGTGCCAGGCCAGCCAAGACAGGTGTGATGTGATTGGTTGGGGTGGGGTGGGGGCATGATCGCCCCAAAGAGGAAAGCCCAGGCCACCCTCTGCACGGTGACTGATTGTGGAGCCCCGGACAAGTAGGCAGGGCCTTCCTCTGCTGGGTGATCAGTCTGGGGGTCCCACAATCGATTGCCCCACAGAGAGAGGCCCAGGCCATTGGCCAGCGATGCTGTGGTGGGTATATGGGGCCGGCCAGCAATGGCTCCACAGAAGGAGGTCCAGACCAGCCAAGCAATTGTATCCCATGCCTGGCGCCTGCAGAGGGAAGCGACCAGTGGGGGGGGGGGGGGGGGTGTTTAGGGAGGAGTGAACACCACCGCACAGATGGCAAGCAATAGTGTCAGGGGCTGGGGACAGGGAAGGAAAGCCCTGATCGCCACCCAGGCCTAGGAACCGTACCTGAGGGGTCCCAAGTTCTGAGAGGGCACAGACTAGACTGAGGGATACCCTTCCTTTCCCACACCTCCCCGTGCATGAATTTTGTGCACCAGTCCTCCAGTCCTAATATATAAAGAGCCAGGGTCCGTCACGACCTAAATGACTGGATGGATGACCGAACAGCAGACTAGGGTCCTGGCCGGTGTGGCGGGAGTCAGTCCTGAGTCATGTAAGTGGAAACTGTAAGATATAGAAACAAGACAGACATATCCTTCCACATGGCGAGATATTGGGAGAAGAATAGCAGGGAACCAGAACTCCCACCATCTCATAACAGTAATGAATACCAATCCATCCACCCCCCGCCCTCCCCACACACACACACACACACACATCCCTACAAACCTTGGGCCAAATGGGGAACCTGGACTTCTACTCTCTTTTTGAAAATAATGAGATGGCATCTCACCCTTCCCTTACCAGAGCAGTATCAAAGTAAGCCAGATAAAACAGGGAACAAGGTTGAAAAGGACCCAGAGTTTTATGCTCAAAATTTCTAGGTTTTAATTATCAAATTATTTATACAAAGAAGCAGAAAGATCTAAAACTGAATAAAAAAGATAATAGATACCAACATTAAGAAAGTAGAGATGATAGAGTTAGCCTATCTAATAAAAGAGTAATATGCAAATTGACCATACCTCCGCTGTACCCACCAGCCATGCCCACTAGTCAATCAGAGTGAGTATGCAAATTAACCCAACCAAAATAGCTACGGCCACAGAGAGAGCAGGAGGGTGGCTTGGGTTGCCGCTGGCAATGGAGGAAGCCAAGCTTTCTGTACACCCTCTCTGGTACTTAAGGCAGTAAAGTTTCAATGCCTGTGCAAGCAGAAGGGTTGGCTCCACTCCAGGCTACAAAGTTTCAATTGTAGAAGATAAATAAATATCCCAGATACCAGGGCCTCCACTTGAGGCATGGACGGCCTGCAAACCACCACAGGCCCCTCGCCCAGGCCACCCCATACCCCAAGGAACACCCACTCTGATCCAGGACACCCTTCAGGGCAAACCAGCTGACCACCACCCATGCACCAGGCCTCTATCCTATCTAATAAAAGAATAATATGTAGATTGACCATCACTCCATGTGACTGCCCCCAGTGATCAAAAGATACCCCATGTGGACACAAGATGACCAGCAGGGGAGGACACTTGGGAAGGACCAGGCCTGCAAGGGAGGGCAGTTGGAGGTAATCAAACCTGCAGGGAAGGGCAGTTAGGGGTGGGCAGTTAGGGGCAAACAGGCTGGCAGGGGAGTAGTTAGGGGGTGATCCAGCTGGCAGACAGAAGCAGTTAGGGATGATCAGGAAGGCAGGTAGGTGAGCAGTTGGGAGCCAGCAGTCCTGGATTGTGAGAGGGGTGTCCAATTGCCCAGACATCCCTCCAGGGGTCCCAAATTCAGGCTGGGCTGAAGGACCATCACCACCACCCCGCCGCACGCTCTGTGCATGAATTTCGTGCACCAGGCCTCTAGTTTGATAAAGTAGCCATCAAAACAATCTTTACATGATTGATTTTAAACATCCTTAAGTGGAGCAGAAAAAAAAGAAAGTTATTGCAAGTAAATAGAAAATCTCAGCAAAGAAAATGAAGCTATAAAGAAGAATCAAATGAAAATTTTAGTACAGAAGAATACAATAATAACTAAAATAACTCAGTGAATAGCCTCTAAGCAGAATGGATGGAACAGGGGAAATATTCAGGGAACTAGAAAATACAACAATAAGAATATCCAGTGAAAATATAAAGAAAATGGGCTTAAAAACAACAGAGAAAGATCAGAACCACAGGAACCAGTGAAATCATAACAACAAAACAAAATAAAACTGTAACCTTTGGAGTCCAGGAAGAAATTAAAAGAGATGGAGCTGAAAGAGCACTTGAAGAAATAATGGCTGAAAACTCTTCAAATTGGTCAAAAGACAGAAATCCTCAATTTTAAGAAAGTGAGCAAATACAAAATGAGAAGAACCCAAAGATATCAACATCCACATCATAGTCAAACTTCTGAAAAATGAAAACAAAGAAAAAACCTTGAAAGTTCTGAAAGACAACTAACACTTTATCTGTAAGGAAAAAGTAATTCTCATGACAATAAGTTTTCCATTAGAAACCATAAAATCTAAAAATAAAAACTGTCAACAAAGTCCTATTTCCAATGAAAATATCCTTCAGCAGTATGGGGCACCTCAGGAAGGAGAACACACAAATATAAACAAGAATTGATAAAAAATAATATCCAGCCAAGACCAGTTTGGCTCAGTGGACAGAGCGTCGGCTTGCGGATTGAAAGGTCCCAGGTTTGATTCCAGTCGGGGGCATGTACCTTGCTTGCGGGCACATCTCCACTGTGGGGCATGCAGGAGGCGGCTGATCAATGTCTCTCTCTCATCGATGTTTGTGATTTTCTATCTCTCTCCCTTCCTCTCTGTAAAAAAAAAATAAAATATATTTAAAAAAATAATAATAATATCCAGATCTCAAAAAATATTTGAAATACATTCAGTATCATCTATCCAGGCAAACTCAAATTTATTCCTCTATTACTTACTTACCAGGATAGCTCAAATTAAATAGGTTTATAATATTAATTATTGGCAAGTATCTGCAATAATCTGGAACTCTCATTTACTGCTAGTGGTTGTATAAATTGGATAAAAGGAAGCAAAACTAAACATATGCCTACATTATGAGTCAATAAATTTACTGCTTTTATATATCCAAAAGACATGAGTACATAGGTCCTCAAAATCATATGTGAAACGATGTTTAGCATAGTTTTATTCATAATATTTTCAAATTAGAAACAACTTACAAATCTACCTACAAGAAAGTGGAAGAATGGTAGTAAATTCAAATAATAGAATACTACACACCTATAGAAAAAGAATAAATACTATCTAGTAAAAGGCTAATATGCAAATTGACCAAACAGCGGAATGACTAGTTGCTATGACACACACTGGCCACCAGGGGTCTGATGCTTAAAGCAAGAGTTGCCACCTGTTGGTCAGTGAGCCCTCACAGGGAGAATGCTGCTCAACCAGAAGCCCTGAGCCCTGCTCACTGCTGACAAGTGCGGCAGTGGTTGCAGGTGCCTCTCCCTTGGCAAGCGGGCCTAAGCCATCAGTCAGACATCCACTGCAAGAGGGCACAGGCCAGCTGAGGGGACCCCTTCCCCCCGAGTGCACGAATTTTATGCATCAGGCCTCTAGTTTGTATATAAAAGCCCTGTAAATGTTTTGTTATATTTATACCTGAGGTTTTCTGTGGGGTTTATTTTGTGTGTGTTTTTTTTTTTAGTGTTTATAGATGATACAGTATTTAATACTTTATTGTCCATGTGTTCACTCCTAATATATTGAAATGCAATGAGTTTTTGCATTTTCATACTATATTCAATTAGGAGTTGCTTTTTAATATTTTTGTACAATTTTTTTTTAAATTTGGGGAGATTTTTTTTTAATGTATTTTTATTGATTTTAGAGAGGAAGGGAGAGAGAGATAGAAACATCAATAATGAGAGAGAATCATTGATCAGCTGCCCCCTGCATCCTCCACACTAGGGACAGAGTCTCAGCCAGAGCATGACTACCTGGTTCATAGGTCGATGCTCAACCACTGAACACACTGGCCAGGCTGGAGGATTTTCTATATAGAAAATTGTCATCTGCAGGTAGGAA
Source organism: Lasiurus cinereus (assembly GCA_011751065.1). NCBI lineage: Eukaryota > Metazoa > Chordata > Mammalia > Chiroptera > Vespertilionidae > Lasiurus > Lasiurus cinereus. The sequence continues at coordinate 2,766,271 of JAAGEH010000289.1, read as the reverse complement.
CAACTTTATTTCTTCCTTTACAATATGTATTCTTTTTATTTTAACCTTCACCTGATAATATGTTTGTTTTGTAATTGATTTTAGAGAAAGAGGAAGGGAGAAAGTGTCTTCAATATGGAACATTGCCTCCTATATCCATCCCAACTACAATCTCTTTGTGTACAGGATAATGCTTCAACCAAATGAGTTACCACACCAGATAGATAGATAGATACATAGATACATAGATAGATGTAAGTATATATATGTATGTATATATACAATGGTACCTCGAGATATGAGTTTAATTCGTTCTGTAACCTTGAGGCGTGGGAAACTATGAGACTCTGGAGTCGCAGTAAACTAGTGGGTCGGGTGCAGCCGGCCAATCCGCGCATTTACTCGTATCTCAAATGTTGCTCGTATTTCAAAGCAAAAACCGCTCACTCGATGGCTCGTATCTCAAAAATCTCGTATGTTAGGGCACTCGTATCTCGAGGTACCACTATATTTTAGAGAGGCCCGATGCACGTAATTCATGCAAGAGTAAACCTTACTTTCCCCAGCTGCTGGCACCAGCTTCCCACCAGCAGGCACCCAGATCCAGGCTGGCTTCCCTCTGGCTCTGACTTCATTAGGAAGGACCTCCAGAATGACATCCAGTCTCATACCTCTTTATTATTATAGATTTTTTCTTTCTTGCCTTATTGCATTGACTTGAACTTCTAGCACTCTGTTTGTTGAATGAGAGTTGGAGAGCAGATATCCCCTCTTTTTCCCCACCCAACTTGGAAGAAACTGTTGTGTTCACTACTAAGTATGTTAGCAGTAGGTATTTTGTAGGTCCTCTTTCTCAACTTAAGCAAGTTTCTCTATTCCTCTTTTTCTTAGAGTTTTTAATCATGAATGGTTGTTCCCCTTTTGTCAAATGCTTATTAATATGCATCAGGTGATGGGATCATGTAATATTTCTTCTTTAGCCTGGTAATTGTTTTTCAGATATTGAAAATCAGCCTTGAATTCCTGGATAAGCCTAACTTGGTCATGGTGTACAAATTTTTTTATACTTTGCTGACTGTTATATGCAATATTAGCTTTATGAAATGAATTTGAAAGTGTTCCCTCATCTCTTTACTGGAAAAGATTCTGTGGAATTAAAGTTAAATGTTTGATGGAGTTTTCCAATTTAATAATCTGGGCCTGGAGATTTCTTTTCTAGTCACTTTATTTTATTTTATTTTTTAATCTTTATTATTCAGATTATTACATTTGTTTCTCTTTTTTCCCCTCCATAGTTCCCCTCCACCTGGCTCCCACCCTTCCTTCTATCCTTACCTCCCTCCCATTGACCTCATCCATAGGTGTATGATTTTTGTTCAGTCTCTCCCTGTACACCCCTCCCCTCTTTCCCCCTGAGAATTGTCAGTCCACTCCCTTTCTGTGCTCCCGATTCTATTATATTCACCAGTTTATTCTGTTGATCAAATCTTCAATTCCTTTAATTTTCAGATTCACTGGTTGATATATATGTATTTGTTGTTCATAATTTTTTATCTTTTACCTTTTTCTTCCTCTTCTAAAAGAGTACCTTTCAGCATTTCATATAATACTGGTTTGGAGTTGATGAACTCCTTTAGCTTTTTATTCTCTGTGAAGCTCTTTATCTGCCCTTCAATTCTGAATGATAGCTTTGCTGGATAGATTATTCTTGGTTGTAGGTTCTTGCTGTTCATCACGTTGAAAATTTCTTGCCACTCCCATCTGGCCTGCAATCGTATCTGTTGAGAAATCAGCTGACAGTCATATGGGTGCTCCATTGTAGGTAATGAACTGTTTTTCTCTTGCTGCTTTTAATATTCTCTCTTTGTCTTTTGCTCTTGGTATTTTAATTATGATGTGTCTCGGTGTGTTCCTCTTTGGATTCCTTTTATATGGGGTTCTGTTTGCTTCCTGGACTTGTAAGTCTATTTCTATTACCAGATGTGGGAAGTTTTCAGTCATTATTTCTTTAAGTAGGTTTTCAGTATCTTGCTCTCTCTCTTCTTCTGGCACCCCCATAATTCTGATGTTGGTACACTTGAAGCTGTCCCAGAGGCTCCTTACATTATCTTCACATTATTGTATTCTTTTTTCTTCTTGCTTTTCCAGTTGAGTGTTTTCTGATTCTTTATATTTCAAATTTTTTACTTGAATCTTCTTGCCTTCCTCTAGTCTGCTGTTAGGTCTCTGTACAATATTTTTCAATTCAGTCAGTGTATGTTTAATTTTTAGTTGGTTCTTTTTCATGTCTAGTTGGTTCTTTTTCATCTCCTCTTGGGTCTCGCTACATTTATCCATCTTTTCTAGGTGATTCTTGAAAAACCTTATAAGCGTGGTTTTGAACTCTATATCCAGTCGTTTGTTTTCCTCCATTTCTTTTGTTTGTGATCCGATCCCTTCCCTTGTCTCGGCATTTTCTCTATGCCAGGAGAACTTCCGTGTTGGATTCAGCCTTATGATACCAGACTTGCAAAACTGCAGAAGCCTCTCTATTGAGCTTGGGATGGGTCGAGTCTCAGGGCTCAAGGGACTGCCTTGCCTTCCATTCGGCCCCACCCTCCACGGCCCCTGAGTCTCACGTGACTGGGTAATCGCTGGAGCAGTCCCTTGCGTGCGCACAGGTCCTCTAGACTGTTGCCTTTCCGGCTCCCCTGTACTCTGGGACCATATGAGTCTGGGTCCCTAGGGTTTCGCCCGAAACTGGGGTTTAGTGAAGTTAGAAGTGGTGCAGTTGGGAGGGTCTGTCTCCCACCCACTCGTGAAAGCCAGCGGCACAATCAGAAGCCCGTCCTCTGCGCGCAGTGCCGTGCGCATCACTAGACTTCTGATCTTTTGCAAATCCCCTAAATTTCCGTGCACCTCGCCCTTTTCACTGTCCAAACTCCCCCCGTATTGAGTTTTGGCTGGATCTGGGGTTTAGTGTCGTAGGATAAGGGGTTCAATGCTGTTGAGAGTCTTCGTCTCCCTCCCGCCAGAGAAAGCCAGCCAGGTACTCTGGCACCCGCTCTCTCCATGCATGCGTCTCCGTATCTCAGCTTTTTACAGCTCCTCTGGGTCTCTGTGAGCCCCCCCCTCTTTCCTTCTAATTGTAGAACTTCCACTCAGCCAGCTTTCGTGTGGTTCTGGATGGTGTCCATTCTGTCTTTTAGTTGTAGTTTTGAAATTGTTGTGCGAGGCAGCAGTGTAGGTGTTTACCTATGCCGCCATCTTGGATTCTTCACTCTAGTCACTTTAAAATTATGAATCTATTTTTTTTAATATGTACAGGGCTATTCAAATTGTTGGGTTTTGATAGTTTGTGTTTTTCAGGGAAAGTAGTCCATTTTCTCTGTGTTGATAAATTTATGTTGAGTTGTTCATAGTATTCCTTTATCTGTTGGATTTCTGGATGTTCTCTTTCATTTTTAATATTGGTAAATTTTATCTCCTCTCTTTTTCATTGTCAGTTTTGATAGAAGTTTGCCAGTTTTATTTATCTTTTCAAAGAAATGGCTTTACTTTTTTTCCCCTCTTGTTTTCAATGCCATTGATTTCTGCTCTGTAGTACTTTCATTTTTTTGCTTTGGACTTACTTTGCTCTTTTTCTCTAGGTTTTTAGGATGAGAATTTGGATTAATGAATTGGAACTTTTTCTCCTGTAATATATGTGTTTTTAGTGCTATAAATTTCCCTCTTAGCACTGCTTTAGCTGTGTCCAGCCACAAATTTTGATATGCTGTATTTTTATTCTCACTAACTCAATGCATTTTAAAATTTCCCAGGAGACTTTCTCTTTGATTCATGGCTTATTCAGAATTTCAAAGTATTTGCAGATTCTCCTGTTGTCTTTCAGTAATTGATTTTTAGTATGATTCTATTGTGGCTAAAGAATACATTCTGTATGATTTCGCTTCTTTTAAATTTGTCAAGGTTTGGTTTATGGCCTACAATATGATCTACCCTGGTGTTTGTCCCTTGGACACTGGACAAGAATATTTATTTGACTTTTATTGGAATGTTCTGTAAATCTCTATTTGATCCTATTTAGTATTAACCTAGAATCTATTAGATTGATGATGCTGTGGACTTTTTTGTTTATTCTATCAATTATTGAGAGAGCATAAGTGAAATCTATTATAATTGTAGATTTCCCTATTGTCTTTTCAGTTCTGTTAGTTTTTGCCTAATATTTTTCAGCTCTATTGTTTAGTGAATACACTTCCAGAATTGCTATGTCTTCTTGGGGATTGACTTTTTAACATTACATAATGGCACTTTGGTAATTTTACTTCCTCTGAAATCCCTTTTATTTTATGGTAAGGTAACCACTTCTGCTTCTGTAATTAATATATGTATGATTTATATCTTTTTCCATTCAACTCACTTATATTGTTGTATTTGAAGTGTCTCTCATGGACAGTATCTACTTGGGTCATGTGTCTATCCTGTGGATTACTTGCATATCTTTTTACATCTCCATTTTGTTTTGTATATAGTGCGTTTGAATTATCTATTTGCATATCTTTTTAGTAGTTGTCGTAGATACTGTTTTTTAAATATATACTAGGGACAAATTTGTGCACCTTGAAAGGAACTATGGGCCCCGAGGCTGCAGTGGGCACAGGGGTGGTCTTGGTTCCATCCTCCATGCCCCTGCCTCAGCCCCAGGTCTCCTTTCTGCCAGCTACCCTCAGGAGCAGGGTGAGGTGCTGAAGCCCTCAGGGGCGATCAGGGCTGGCAGTTGCTGCTCGCACCCACTGACAGTGCCAAGCAATCGGGACCAGCGCTGGCTGTGGGAGTGAGCAGGGCAGGTGCTGGCAGTGGGTGCGAGAGGCAGCTGCTATCCCCAATCGCCCTAGGACCAGGGGGAGGTGGAGGAGCTCTGAGAGGCGATTAGGGCTGGCAGCCACCACTACACATCCACTGACAATGCTAAGCAATTGGGGCTGGCAGTGAGTATGAGTGTTCCCATCATATGTTTAAGTCCTGTATCCATTTTTAGTTTATTTTTGTGTATGGTGTAAGGTAGTGGTCTAGTTTCACTTTTTTTGCACGTATCTGTCCAATTTTCCCAACACCATTTATTGAAGAGACTATCTTGACTCCATTGTATATTTATGCCTCCTTTGTCAAATATTAATTGAGCATAGTGATTTGGGTCGGTTTTTATTCTATTCCCTTGATCTATGTCTGTTCTTGTGCCAGTACCAGGCAGTTTTGAGAACAGTGGCTTTGTAATACAGCTTAATATCTGGTATTGCGATCCCACCTACTTTGTTGTTCTTTCTCGGGATTGCTGTAGCTATTCGGGGTCTTTTTTTAATTCCAGATGAATTTTTGGGAAGTTCTTTGTAGGTCTATGAAATATGCCATTGGTATTTTAATGGGAAGTGCATTGAATTTATAGATTGCTTTGAGTAGTATGGATATTTTGGTGATGTTGATTCTACCAATCCATGAACATGATATGTTCTTCCATCTGTTTATGTTTTCCTCTATCTCTTTTTTCAGTGTCCTGTAGTTTTCCACATACATATAGGTCTTTTACCTCCTTAGATAACGTTATTCTTGGTGTAGTTAGAATTGAACTGCTTACCTGGTATTGAGACTTTTATTTCACTTCATTTTCTCAAGCTATATTTAACAAGAGGTTACAGCCCAGCCGGCGTGGCTCAGCGGCTGAGCGTCAACTTAGGAACCAGGAGGTCAGGGTTCGATTCCGGGTCAGGGCACATGCCGGGTTGTGGGCTCCATCCCCAGTGTGGGGCATGCAGGAGGCAGCCAATCATTTGATATTTCTCTCTCTCTCTCTCTCTCTCTCTCTCTCTCTCTCTCTCTCTTTCTTCTTCTTCTTCTTCTTCTTCTTCTTCTTCTTCTTCTTCTGTCTTTCTTCTTTCTTCTTCTTCTCTGAAATCAATAAAAATACACATTTAAAAAAAAAGGTTACAGAAATTCTCAGATTATGACTATCTATCTCTTTCTCTGAGGATTGTGACTAAAAATTTCAGCTTTGGTAGCTATCAAGAACTATACACATATGATACTGCTGTAACTTGTCCTCCTGCAAAGACATACTCTACACTTATAGGAACACATTTTTACTTTTATAATTCGTAGAATCCTAGAATCTTAAAATTACAGAGATTTTATATGTTAACTAATGTTGAAAATAATTTGGGAAATTCTATAATAGGTATAACTCAGCTGTTAGATACTCTACTATCTCAAGAGCAGGGCTTTTCACCTTAAATAGTCCTAATGTTTACCAGCCTCCTATGTGCATAAGAAGTGTCCCTCTGAGAGGATTGAGACTCTTTGTACTCTAAGACTCTTGCTCTTGTTTTCATTTGTGTCAGCTAAGAAATGATTGTTGAATTTACAGATGGCTCACAGTACTGGGTTTTTCACCTTCTTTAGTGACAATCTTAAACCAAGTCTATCTTATCTTGTTACTTTATTCAGTAGAATTTTTTAAATCTAGGGGCCAAACTACATACGTTTTTTAGGAAATTTCTTGTTATTATATTGGCTATTATTTTCCCTTGCCCAGTCCTTCTCTACACTCTTTCCCAATCCATTTTCACTTGCTTCAGATCATTATAAAAGTGTTGATAAGGTAGGGCACTATGAGATATCTTCTACATTGGCATAATCCTTAATAGTAAGTTTTGGATACCTCTGTAGAAGATGGTATAAATAATGTCTACTCTTCACATCAAAACAAAAAATATTTTTTCTAGTTTGGTATGTTACTAGTAACTATGCATTGTTATAGATGACCTGATAATTTAGGTATGTTTTTCTATTTTAAAATATTTTAGTACTTGTCTTGGTTTTATTTTACCTATTTTAAAAATATTTCCAGGAAATCCACTTACCCTGGATATATTGAACCTCTATCTGGAACCAGATGGAACAAAAAGGCTACTTAACTACTTGCTTGATAATTTGGCAGGTACTGCAAAAAGAAGTAAGTGATCATTTATTTAAACCATTTTTTTAGAAAGACATATAAGAATATTGCTTAATTTTGTGTTTAATATTCAACTAGTTTCAACAGAACAACCACCTCCAAGATCTTGGATTATGTTACAAGAACCAGACAGAACAAGACCAACTGGTTGGTAGCATTATTTTTTAACGCTATTTTTATTTGGTATTTATAAACCTAACAGTATTATTGGCATGCTTTAGATTTTGGGCAGTGTTACAGTAGAGTGCTTATAGTTAATCTGGTTTGGTTGTTAATAATAAAGATTTAATTCTTGCTCACCTGGCCTCTCTGTCACCCATAAAAAGTATGCTATACGGCAGCACTTCACAGCCAGAGGTGATTTATTCCCCAGAGCCCATTTGGCAATATCTGGAAACATTTTTTGGTTGTCACACCGAGGAAGTGCTACTGACATCTCAGAGATGTTACTAAGTATCCTGCAATGCACAGTCCCCCACATAATGCAGAATTTACTCTGTTAGTAGTGCTTCTGTTAAAAAATCCTACTGACAAAGTATTGATCAAATTCAGTTATAATGAATATACAAAAGTCTTTTTATATTAAAAGTTTCTAAACCCTAGTATATTCCAAATGTAATTGATACTTCAGAATTGAAAGACAGCCAACTTACTTGAGAATTGAATTAATGGACTCTGATCTCCTTTTAACTTAAATTGGAGGAAAATAATTTGGTCCCAGCCAGTGTTGCGCAGTGGTTGAGCATCATCGATCCATGAACCAAAAGGTCACTGATTTGATTCCCTGTCAGGGCACATGCCCAGGTTGCGGGCTTGATCCCCAGTGAGGGTTGTGCAGGGGGCAGCCAGTTGATGATGTTTCTATCTCATCGGTGTTTCTGTCTGTCGCTTTCCTTTCCTCTCTTGCCAAAATTTAATAAAAACATTTTTTAAAAAGAAAATAATTTGGGAACTTGTAACAAGTCTGTGACACTCCTTTTCTCTTTGTGGATTAATAATCATTCCTCTATAGAAGAAAACTAGTCATGTCTATTAAGAAAAATAACTGTTAGATTTCCACATTCTACATTAATAGAAGGAGCACAAAAATGAGGAGCCTGGTCATTTAGAGGCTGAGAGCTCAAGATCTTACTGTTATCTTAGGAACCTTTTGCTCATACCTCTGTGGCAGGTAGTACAATCATTTCATAGTTTGTTCATATATATGTTCTTCCTCATTATTTGACTTAATTGAATATATGGAATCAATAAAATCAAACAGCATTTAAGTGAAGACTATTGAAAATAACTGTGTGCTTTATTTCTGCCACGTGTTGAATAAGTAAAGTTATCTTTCCTACAGCCTTGTTTTCTGTCATGTGCTATAATGTTCTTTGTGATAAATATGCGACCCGGCAGTTATATGGCTACTGTCCATCATGGGCACTAAATTGGGATTACAGGAAAAAGGCCATTATTCAAGAAATCCTGAGCTGCAGTGCTGATATCATAAGTCTTCAGGTAAGTCATCAGACATGTATTTGTTTAAATTGCACAAATGCCCCAGCATTGATAAAGCAAGGTGCAACCTGGGAATGCATTGCACATTTGAAGTCACCCCTTTAGCAATTCTTAAAATAGTGGCTTTTTCTGTTTTCAGTGAATCTTGGAAGAATTTACTGCCTGTTTTGTTCTGTAGCACTGTGCTGCTAAATTAAGCAAATGGGTTAAGCTGAGTTTTAAGCATTTACTATAACCGCTTAAATACTCGCCTTTCCCTTCGTAATGCCCTTGCACACTATTTTTTTAATTCCGTGACAGTGTTACTGAAATTGTAGTATTGTCAAAGTATGATTTTGTTTTACCACTAGGGATAATAGATTAGGGCATAGTGGAAAGAGCATTAAACATGGGTGCACAGTATCTTCAGGTTCTCAGTCCATCTCTCATAACGTACATGACCCTGGTCGTCACTTTCTGCAGATCAGTCTTTTGATGTTATTTTAAGCTCTCAGACTACATATATATGTATATATAAAGTTAATGTATGTGACTGATTTTGTCTTATGAATAACTTTGCTGTTGACAATTTTTCAGGAGGTTGAAACAGAACAGTATTACAGTTTTTTCCTGGTAGAACTGAAAGAACGTGGCTATAATGGATTCTTTAGTCCTAAATCTAGAGCTAGGACAATGTCAGAACAAGAAAGAAAGCATGTTGATGGCTGTGCAATATTCTTCAAGACAGAAAAGTAAGTCATCTTATTTTTAAAAAAGAAAACTTTCTCTCTTTGCAGAGTGGGGACCAAGAGTATGGAAATTATTTGGCAAATGAGAGAATGAGGCATTCTATTATATTTAAGAAAACAGTACTTTTTACTTTAGAGGGTTTTATTTTCTTTTGAACCATTAGAAATAATCTTGTTTTAAAGACATGTTGAAAGTGCTGCTGTTTCTTCAGGTGTTTAATAGGGTTTAACTCCAATTGTTAATTGAAACACCTTGCAATTAACATTCCCTGTGGGATTCTTAAACCCATAATTTGGAAAACAATATTTAAAAATTTCAAGATGGAATACTCCAACACAAACAGATGACTACATTATCCTAAGTTGTAAAGGTTAAAATCTAGATATTATCAGTACAGACTGAGAACAACTTTAAATGGGTGTGGGAAGTTTGGTGTTAAATGTGGAGGATTTTCCATAATGTGATTTACATGCCATCATATCTAAGGATTGAAAAAACAGCCTTTCCCACAAAGCTAATATCCTTATATTCCCAATTTTATGTGTGTTTGTGTGTTTGTTTTTGTTTTAGATTTACTTTGATTCAGAAACACACTGTTGAATTTAATCAGCTAGCAATGGCAAATTCAGAAGGGTCTGAAGCTATGCTGAACAGAGTTATGACAAAAGATAACATTGGAGTTGCAGTGCTACTAGAACTTCGAAAGGAATTGATTGAAAAGTCATGTGAGTGATCTCTTCACTTCCTGTAAAATTGACCTCCAAAATTTAATAGGAAAAAAAATTTTTTATGTAATAATAGTCTTGTTTAACACCTGAAGAAACTCAGTGAGAATTTAAATGGTTTCTAAACTATCATATCTCATTTTCTCTACCAAAAACTTTCAGGTGAGAGAGCATTGCCAAGCAAAGTATTTCAAACGTTGAAATGCATAAAGCTGCCAAGAATTTTTCACATAAAAGAAAGGTTGAAGTAATAATTAGTTAAAATAACTCCTCAGAGAGAACTCCATGCACTTCTATAATTTCTTGGCAGCAAGGATATTCTGTAAGCAAACTTCTCTTCCTGACCCACTTGTAATCATCATTTTATTTTAAAGGTCTCACGTTTTGGAGAAATCAACCACTTATTTCAAATTAAGTAAGAGTGGCCATCATGCCACTCTTAGTGACCATCTTAAATACAGCTAAGGAAAAGAGTAGATTTAATTTTGTAAGGCTTGATTTAATACATCTAAATTAAGACTAATAGTTTCAAGGAGACATACCTACTTAAAAATCAAGCCGTTCCAAATAGAATGGGCTGTTTTTTATCAAGAAATGAATACCCTATGTTAGAAGTACACAACCTGAGATTTAAATGACTATTTCTCAGGTTTGTTGTAGGCTAGATTAAGTCATGTGAGAGATTATTAGGTCAGTTTTAGAGTCCTTTTTTATTCCTAAGACTCTGAGATATTACTTGCTTTCAGACTCTATAAGAGTATGTGGGTTAATAGAGGGGTTCTGTTTTCTTTTTAGCTAATACAGCAGGAAAGCCACATCTTGGAACAGAAAAACAACTACTTCTCGTGGCTAATGCTCATATGCATTGGGACCCTGAGTACTCTGATGTGAAGTTAGTTCAAACGATGATGTTTCTCTCAGAAGTGAAGAACATTATTGATGAAGCCTCACGAAGCCTCCACTCGAGCGCGTTGGGAGAATTGGGAAATATTCCACTGGTGTTGTGTGCAGATCTTAATTCTTTACCAGACTCTGGTAAGAAAAGAATGTTCGTCTATGTTAGAATGCTTTTTGACTTAAATGTTTTTGTAACATATTATTTCTGGTAATTCCAAATTTAGTGAAAACAAATTCAGTTTGTAGTGGCAGCTGTAAATCAAGTTTAAAATTTTTTTGGAGTATGGGAATATAAGTATTTTGAAAATGAAATAGTAGTATGAAACCTCAGGAGGAAGGACATTAATCATCTTTGATAAACACATAGGTAATAACTTGAAATAACTCATAAAATAGCATGTCATTTTGTTTTATTTCCCCAATTGCAATTCCTTGTATATAAAGGTATTGGCTAAAGTGGGTTTACAGTTGTTTATATGGAAAATCATACAATAATTAATAAATAATACAAGAATAAGCTCTGTGTTTTGTGTACTCACAGTTGTAACTTTACTTTTGCCTATCCCTGTATATAATCCAGACTGAAAGGGTTTTAAGACAGCCTCTTAAAACCAACATGTAATATGATCCAGTTTAAATTTGATCATATATTACAGGATCTCAGATTTTGTGGGCTTGATTAGAAAGATCCACTTCAGGTGGAAATTGAAATTCTTCATACACAGATCAGGCAAGTGGTTTTAACAAAAAAGAATAGGGATTTTTATTTTTATCACAGAGTAGAAGAATACAGAAAGCCATATTATTATTTTTTTTAAATATTTGTATTGATTTCAGAGAGGAAAGAAGAGGGAGCGAGAGATAGAAACATCAATCAGGAGAGAGAATCATTGATTGGCTGCCTCCTGAATGCCCCCTATGGGGATCCAGCCCACAACCGAGGCAGGTGCCTTTGACTGGAATCAAACCTGGGACCTTTCAGTCCACAGGCCAATGCTCTATCCACTGAGTTAAATCAGCAAGGGTGAAAGCCATATTATTTTTATCACAAAGTAGAAGAATACAGAAAGCCATATTCTTGAAAACTTTTATTATATATAGGAGTAAACTATTCTATATAATAAAAGGCTAATATTGATATACAAATTGACTGAACAACAGAACAACTGGTCGCTATGATGTGGACTGACCACCAGGGGGCTGGGACTCCTCTTGGTGATTAGGGTGCTCCTACAGGGGGAGTGTGCTCAGCCAGAAGCTGGACACCTCCGCTGCCCTGCTAAGGATGCCAGCTTAGGCGGATATCCTAAGGATCCAGAATTGTGAGAGGGCGCAAGCCGGCCTGAGGGACCCCACCCCCAAATCACAAATTTCATGCACTAGGTCTTTAGTAACCCTTATAATATCAATTCTAAGTACAGTCAAACTTCATTTCTTAAACATCTCCCATCTCCACCAAGTTATTCACAGGAAAAAATGTCTCCTTTGTCGGGTTTTAGACCTGACAACTCTTTCATGCTGATAACTTAACATGACAAAAAGCTCTCTCTGGCAACAAAGGAGAGAATGCTTTAAAACATAAAGAGGCTATCAAAGACTGCTAATGTTGCTAAGGGTGTGAAAGAGCAATGATCACAGGCCACTAAAGAGATAGAAAAACTTGTTGAATTGGATAAACAAGCAGTCAGTGACAGCATTTTGCAGGCTGTGCTACATGAATAAGCAAAGATGCTTTATGTTGACCTATCAAAAGATACCCCTGGAATGAGTGCCAAAAGTGATTCCCTTAAGGCTAGTAGTGGGTGGTTTGATAAATTTAAGAAAGGAAGTGTTTGTTTATAGAGTAGACATGTACTTTATATAAGAAAGGTTAAAACTGAATCATTTGGGGGTCTGGAACAGATTCGTTCAGTTTACATTATTTCTAATGGGAAAAAAGTGATTCCATTTTCAAACAAATCATTTCTCGAACAGGCTTCTGGAACGAAGTAAGTTCGAGAACCAATGTATTTCCTTTTTTTGTATTTCAATTCCTTGTATCTAAGATCCATAATTATTTATTCTATCTCATCAAGCTATCTGGACATTACTAGGACTAAAGCAATTGAGGATTATCCCTGGCAATTTCTCTTAACAGGCCTCCCATCCTCTGTTTAGCTACAAAGTATCCTAGGGGCAAAGAGAGACTTGCCAAATCATATAGATTCAAAAACCCATTTCAGTATTAAAAAACACAATAATTTTCCAATTGAAAAATGGGCAAAGGACCCGAATAGACACTTCTCCAAAAAGGATATACAAATGGCCAATAGACATATGAAAAAATGTTCAGTCAAGGTCATTAATCATCAGAGAGTTGCAAATTAATAATAACTACAATGTGGCATCACCTCACATCTGCCAGAATGGCTCTCATCAGTAAATCAACAAACAGCAAGTCTTGGTGAGCATGTGGAGAAAAGGAAATCCAAGTACAATGCTGATGGGAATGCAGACTGGTGTAGCCACTGTGGAAAACAGTCTGGCGTTCCTCAGAAAATTAAAAATGGAGCTGCCTTTTGACCCAGCCATCTCACTCCTAAGAATATATGCTAAGAGACCCAAAACACTAATCAGAAAGAATATATGCACCCCTATGTTCATAGCAGTGTTCTTTATAATAGCCAAGATCTGGAAACAACCCAGGTGCCCATCAGTGGATGAATGGATAAAAAAGGTGCTGTACGCTTACACTATAGAATGCCATGTGGATGTAAAAAAAAAAAAAAAAAGAAACTCATAACCTTTGTGACAGCATGGTTGAAACTAGAGAATATTATGCTAAACGAAATAAGCCTGTCATAGAAAGACAAATACTATATGATCTTACTTATTTGTGGAATCTAATGAACAAAATAAGCTGACAAACAAAATAGGAACAGACTGACAGATCTCAAAGTAGAGGGTGGTGGGGGGGGACTGGAAGAAATTAACCTAAGAACTTATATGCATAACCCATTGACACAGACAACAATGTGATGAAGGCTAATGGAAGGGGGGCAAAAAGGGGAGAGACAAAGGTGAGGGGAAGTGGGAGACACATGTAATAGTGTCAACAATTTAAAAAAACAACAGTATTTTAATAGCAAATACAGGGAAAATGTCCAAACTTGCTAAATTTTTTAAAATGCATTTTTTAGCCCTAACTGATTTAGCTCAGTGGATAGAGTGTCAGCCTGCAGACTGAAGGGTCCCAGGTTTGATTTCTGTCAAGGGCACATGCCCAGGTTGTGGGCTCGATCCCCAGGGGGCCATGCAGGCGGCAGCCAATCAATGATTCTCATCATTGATGTTTCTCTCTCCCTCTCCCTCTCCCTTCCTCTCTGAAATCAATAAAAATATATTTAATAAATAAAAAGGCAACATGAATACTACTCTATTTCTTTTAAATACGTATATATTTTTTTTTTCAGAGGAAGGAGGGTAGAAAGAGAGAGAGAAAGAGAAATATAGTGATGATAGAGAATCATTGATTGGCTGCCTCTTGCACGCCCTTTACTGGTCTAGGGATTGAGCCTGCAACCTGGGCATTTGTTCTGACCTGGAATCAATTCATGACCTGGTCAACCACTGAGCCACTCTGGCCCAGCTAACCTTGCTAATTAAATGGGAACTAAAATAAATGTTTGTTGAACCTACCTTGTGCTTAGGAAATTGGGGAAATAATGTCCAGGGATGATAAACTTGCTTTGTAACTAACTGGTGAGACTTTCTTTCATAGTTGCCACTATATATGATAGGACAATGAATTCTAATATTGGTATTTTATACCAAATAAATAATTTAGGCTAAGTAAAGCCTATATACTAAGATGTTGATTATGGTGTTAATTCTTTTTAAAAAGTAGAAGAAATAGGCTGAGTTTTTTAAAAAGGAAAATAGTTTTAACAAATGTTATGCTCCAGTTCTGTCTGTTGTGTTGTACAACCATTTAAAAAAAAAATAACCCTAGCCAGTTTTGCTCAGTGGATAGAGCATCAGCATGCAGAGCAAAAGGTCCCAGGTTTGATTCCAGTCAAGGGCATATGCCTGGGTTGTGACCTCGGTCCAACCTGCAGGAGGCAGCCAATCATTGATTCCCTCTCATCAATGTTTGTGTCTCTCTCTTCCTCTCCCTTCTTCTCTGAAATCAATAAAAATACATCTTTTTTAAAATAATAATGAAAAAGGTAGTTCAGTGTAGCTCAGTGGTTGAGTGTCAACCTATGAACCGGGCGACCACAGTTCAGTTCCCAGTCAGGGCATATGCCCAGGTTGTAAAATTGATCTCCATTATAGGACAGGCAGGGGGCAACATATCAGTGATTCTCTCCCATCATTGATGTTTCTCTCCCTCTCCCTTCCTCTCTGAAATCAATAAATATATATATTCTTAAAGGTAGTTGAGACTACACATAGTTCATTGAGACGGTAAAGCGAAGTATAAAATATTCAGTATACTATGATTAAAACCATGTACAAATGGATTTTTTAAATATTTTTAGTCATTTCAGAGAGGAAGGGAGAAGGAGAGATAGAAATATCAATGAAAGAGAATAATTGATCTGGGCATGTACAAATGGATTTAGACAAGTTCTGGCAAATGTAAAAACCCATTTAATTTTTTTAATTTTTTTTTTTTTTATGTGCTTCAGACATGAAACCGCTCTGGCCACCAACACAGGCATCAAGTTAGGATGAACTAAGGACTGTACATCTGCTTTGCCCCTGATTGATATAAGAGCAACACCACCAATCAGGTGTCTCCTTGCCCATTACCAGGGGGTTAAAACCCCATTTTAAAAAGTCGGGAGATTTTAGAAAGTATAATATAAAAACTACTTACAATTGAATTATCTTTTTAGTTACGTTTTATACAGCATATGTTATACTTGACCTTGTAAAAGTCCATTTATTTTCATTCTAGGTGTTGTAGAATATTTGAGCACTGGTGGAGTAGAAACAAATCATAAAGACTTTAAGGAACTGAGATATAATGAAAGTCTTACGAACTTTAGCTGTAATGGGAAAAATGAGACAACCAATGGAAGGATCACTCATGGTTTCAAGTTAAAGAGTGCCTATGAGACTGGCCTGATGCCTTATACAAATTACACGTTTGATTTCAAGGTGAGTTTTGGAATTAGTAAAGTTGTAAAAACTTCATTTTTTAAAGGAGAGTCTTATTAATTTGTCAAGTCTTTAAAATGTGAATATGTGTTCAGATTAGGCCATCTTGAGTTGGTTTACAGGAATATTCTAAATAACTTAGAATTATTTTCTGTGTAAGAAATCAGATGAAGTAGTAATAGTAAATCCCGAATTAACTCATCTTTTGGGGTCAATTATGTTTTTTATAGACTCAGTACAAAGCTGGATTTGCCATACCACAGATAATGTCAATTTTTTTCAACACGTCCTATCTAATAAAGAGGGAATGTGCTAATTGATCATCACTCCATCACAAAGATGGCTACACCCAAAGTGAAGCCAAGTTCCCATAAGGAGCCTTAATGAGCTATCAGCAGGGACCTGAGGCCACATCCCCTTCCCCCAGCACCAGGCCAGGGGACCTCAGGCCATGACCCCCACCACGTGGGGCTTGATGGGGGACTTCAGGTCACGTTCCCCACCCAGCACCGGGCCAGGGGACCTCAGATTGCACTCCCCATCCAGCCTCAGGCTGCTCCTCCTGTCCCAGTGCCAGGCTGGGGGACCTCAGGCCGTGCCCCCCGCCCTAGCACCGGGCTAGGGGACCACAAGATGCACCCCCAGTGCTGGGTTGGGGGAACTCAGGCCGAGCCCCTCGTCCAGCAGGGCTGGACAGGGGACCTTAGGCTGCACCCCACTGCCATTGGGGCTTTTAACAGGGGACCTGAGACTGCACGTCCCTGCCTGGCTAGGCTTGATGAGGGACCTCAGGCTATGCCTCCCACCCAGCGAGGCTTGACAGGGGATCTCAGGCCATGTCCCCCACCTGGTGGGACTTGACAGGGGACCTCAAGGCACACCCCACACCCTAGTCTGAGTTGGGGAATCTCAGGCCATGACCCCTGTCCTGGCACCAGGCCAGGGGACCTGAGGCTACCTCCCCTGCCCGGCGGTGCTTGACTAGGGTGGAACTGGCCAGGTCTGTACCTAACCCAATGGGAGTGGGGGCCTGCTGGGTCTGGGTCTCATGCGATTTTGACATGCATATGAGTGGGCTGGGACTTGACTCTGGGTCCCATGGTATGCCCCAGATTCTGACAGGAGGAAAGTTTTCATATACATTTTACTAATTTTCTTTCATCTCTGACACTTCTATTATAGAGGAAGGGCAAATAGCAATATTAAATTATTAACCCCCCTTTCAATGTGCATGAATTTTGTGCACCGGGCCACTAATTTCATTATAATGTTGATGAGATGCCATAGGAACTTAACTCTTGTTTATATCAACTAGCCTCTGGTAAAATTTATTTCATTATATGTTGTTTTGCTTAAAGTTGCAGAACCTATTTAGCCATTAAATAAGGACTTACTGTATCTAGTTTGGTGTCATTTGGGATGAGGTATTCCATCTCTCATGTTAATTAAACTGAAACCTACTCCTTGAGTGCTAATATGTGGTTTATTGTTGGCCATTTTTAAGTTGCTAAAGTATATTTATATTAGAGGCCCAGTGCATGAAAATTCACTGGAGCGGGGGTCCTTTAGCCCAGCCTGCTTCCTCTCACAGTCTGAGAGCCCTCAGCGGTGGGAGGCAACGTCCCATTACACCTCTGCTGTTGCCACTGCCAGCAGCACAAGCCTCCTCAGTCCTAGGCAGCTGGGCAGCCGCTATCCAAGGCTTGTCTGTACCTCGGGCCGACCCTGGGCAGCTGGGAGGCTGAGGGTACTGGGGGACTTAGAGCCATGTGCCTGCCGCCCGGTGGGGCTGAGGGGACTGGGCACCGCCATCTTGTGTCTGTGGGCACCGCCATCTTTGAGGGTGTGGCAGTCAATTAGCATAGTCCCTCCTTGTTGGCTGTGGGCGCTGCCATCTTTGCAACAGCATGAAGGTCAATTAGCATATTTCCTCTTTATTAGATAAGATGCCTTATAGTTGACAGCTTACAGTGTGGAGACTTTCCTTAGTGATTCTTTTTGTTTTTAGTATTAGCTGTCATTTAGGGTTTGTGTTCAGCTGTCCTTTTTAGCCTCCTTTTGCATTTCTGCTTTCTTGTATCCTAGTCTTCCATTTCTAACCTGATGGAACATGAATCGTTCAGGTTAGATTATTTATTAGAGTGAAAATATTAGTCTTAACTGGTTCTTAATTTTGGTGGGGAAGGCTCTTTGGACTCTTTAAAGAACTGTTAAAAACCATGATAGTTTTTTATTTGATTTTGGGAGATCGCCAGTACTCTAGGTAATTATTTAGTCCTGATAACAGATGAGTGTGTCGAGTTGAAGAGAGATTAGACTCTGGAAAAACTGACATGTAAATGACAAAAACCATAGAGGGAAAACCAGAATTGTAAGAGCTTACCTGCCAAGGAAATAAGGCCTTTCTAGGAAAGAGTAGTGAAGGGGAAACTTCAGAAAGATACTGGTAGGGGGTGTTTCCCTGGAGTGGTAGGCAGGAACACTAGCGCAGGAGTGGAAGAACTGAGTGGTGAGGTAGTAAAAACTAACTTGGAGATTCTTATTTCAGATACCTAATTGAAGAAGTACGGGTGATAACTCAAAGGTGGGAGAAATTAGGAATTTTTTTTTCTTGGTTCCTGCTAGTGATGTAGAGATAGGAAGGAGACCTTTGAATATATTTAATACTTTTGGCCAAGAACATGTAGAGGAGCATGTGAAGTTACATGGAGGACAGGAAAAGCCAAGAGGTGCTTAGCTGTGTGCTTGGTGCTGCTGAGGACATGCAGGACAGAGTAAGTATGTAGTGGGGTACACATTAGCATGGGAAGAGAATCGGAGGTGGTGGGAGATATTAGTGGGTTATGAAGATTTTTGGAAAGTAATTGAGGTCCACACTTGAAGGTTGAGAAGGAATTAACCAGATAACACAAAGAAGAAAGTGTTCCGGGCAGGGAGTGCAGCATGTGTGAAAGCTGTAGGGCTGGAAAGAGACTGGCACATGCAAAGAATGTTTATCCCCCTCCCCCAACCCTCCAAAAAAAAGGGAGCTAGTATGGCAAAGAGGTAGTGAGGAAAGAGAAGCAGAGGCCATATCATGAAAGATCCTTTACATCTTATTAAAAATTCTGAAAGGATCTAGATAGGAAAATGAATGGTTGAAATGCTTACATTCTGCAAGGTTTGACATTGGGGGACCATTTGGCTCAAGTGGTACTGCCTCTTTCCCACATGCTAATGAAGTTTTTACGAAATATGCCTTGAAAGGGTATGTCTTGAGAGTTTTCAGTATTTCAGTGTTATCTTATGTGGGGTATTTTTTTTTTATTTTCTTCTGATTTTCAGGGTATAATTGACTACATCTTCTATTCTAAGCCTCAGCTGAACACCTTAGGCATCCTGGGACCTCTGGACCACCATTGGCTAGTTGAGAATAATATCAGCGGCTGTCCACACCCACTTATCCCTTCCGACCACTTCTCACTTTTTGCACAACTGGAGCTCTTACTGCCTTTCCTGCCCCAAGTTAACGGCATTCACCTTCCTGGCAGGAGATAGTCAAGTACTTTCAGAAGATGACCTCAATTTCACTTGTAAACTTATGAAAAAATCTGAATATAGGGGAGTGAGATATGGCCATTAGGGATTTTTTTTTCCCTTAATGATGATTTGAGTTTTCAATCTGATTATGTGATAGGGGTATAGTATGAAAACCAGGTGCTAGCAACAGACAAATTCTGAGCCCAATATGCTTTATATACTTTATATAGGTGCAAACACACCAATCCCTGTGTGTTTGCACCTATCTTTAATCTGTTACCAGTAATTTTCCTGTTTCTTCTATCCAATATAGTATTTTCATGCCTTGAAATAGGAAAATGTTTGAACAGCATATTCTCTTTGCACAGAAATCTATAATACTACTTTTTTGAGGCCAGTAATAACATCCAGAGACCATTCTTCCATACTTTACTTCCTTCTTTTTCAGACATATTTGTAAAATAAAGAATTTGAATTTAGCCTTTATGATTGTATATGATACACAGAAGACCTGATTTATGAACTTTTGTACTAAAAAAAATCAGATTTGGAAATGATTGTATTGTAAATTAAGGCTAAGTTTTTGTTTTTGTGTGTGTTTTTTACACCCTTTTCATGTGTTATAAAGGCCAACTTGTAAAAGAAGCTGCAATAGACTTTCTCTGCTGAGTTGCACTGTTGGGTTTTCTTGGCTGTTTTGTGCTACTTTGTTATTAAATGGAGAAACTAACTCTTTAAACCTATTTAATTCTTAAGACATTTTTTCGTGAATTCTGGGTTTTTACAAAAAGTATCTACCATGACAGATAAGCTGAGCAGTAATGATCTGTAGGCATTTATGGACCGAATATAATGATATATATACATTCTGATATTTTTAAATCTTTAACTTTTTTTAAGTTAAAAAATTACAGCTGCTTAGGTACAGCATTTTTAACTCCTTTTTGAGAAACCTTCTATCTATCTCCACTGTGCCTGCCTAAATTGTTCTCACCAAACATTGCCTGTGTATGCAGAGAAAATCTGTGCATCTTCTTTTATAGTTTTTAAATACTGTTGAACATTTGTGAGGATTTTATGGAAATACTTTTGTATAGCTGTGACTTTTCCCATTGTAAAGCATTGAATATCACATTTTGGACTTAGGGTGAATCCCTGGGTCTTTGCTCACTGGACCTAAGCATTGCTTCTTGGTGTCATTGCACAGTGCTGTCACTCAGAATACTACTATCATGTGAAGTCTTTTTGTTTTCCATGTATTCCTTATTCTCCATGTTTTTCTTTTAAAAAATCATTCCTTTTTTTTTCTTTTTAAGTAATTTTCCATTTATGAAACAGTATAAATGAGATGTATTTTCAAAACAGGTCCTTAAGGCAATTAATTCTTCAGATCATTTTTGAAGTGACTAAGCTATTTTATTATGTCAACCAAGATAAAAGTTATATTGTACCCTGTATATTTGCTCAGAGTGTCATTAGTAGATTAGAGATTAAAACCAGCTTTAACTTTACAAAGCTAACTCATATGTATTCTGGTCTCATTTATTATCATCTCAAAACTAATAATAATTCAGAGGGAACTTGGTCCAACTGCTTTTGTTTCAACTGCAGGTAGGGGAGGAAAAGAACCACATTAGGGTGAAAAATGATTAAATTATAACAATTTTTACACAGAGAATGAATCATTTTAGAAAAATGTTTGGCACATAAATATGCTTATTCTATTTTTAAGAGAAAATAAAATTTACACACTGAATAAATAAATTTTTTTTCTTTTAGAAAAAAATTCTCCTAAAGCTGTTGATCTTGAATTTTTGTCTGGGACCTGGTTTCTTCTTTGAGGTTTTTTTTAAAGATTTTGTTGTGATGGGTTTGTTTTTTTATTTTTATATTTTGCTTTTTGTTTAAGTTGTGCTGACACCAAACATATTCAGTTTATAATCAATACACTGAAAAATTGGTATTATTGATGTAGAACCAATGCATAACTTTTTATGGGGGGGGTTATTTTTTTGTAAAGTGTGAATAAAGGTGTGTTTACTCATTTTTCCTAAACACTGTGTTGATAATGTGCATCATGACAATTTCCAGAGAAGGCGATCTGGAGCTGGTTAGACTAATGAAACAAAGGGAATTTCTTTTCCTCTAAACTACATCATGTAATAACAGGTCCAGAGAGCTTTGTGGAAGGGGTGGGGGTTGGCACTTACTCATTTTGTATTTGTTAATGGAGGATGTATTCTTTTCATAGATGCTGGAACTAGAGTGCACTTGTTAGAAGCTAAAGGTTTGAGCTTTACAGAAAATGTCTTCATCTGTATTTGTTATTGTTATAATATATTTGAGTTGCGGGGGGCAAGATAGTATTAACATTGTTGATACAATGGCCTGTTATGTCTTGAAAATATTTGTCCTTGCCTCTTCTAGGCATGCTGCATTCTGTGCAGTCAGTTTGAACAGCTTCTCCACCTTATTGAGATAGTGATGAATTGACCCAAGAATGTAGATTTACAACTATAACCTTCAAAAGAAAAATATTTTGAATCTGTAGAGAATCAACAGTCACACCAGAATAGACTGTGATACTTGTTAAGCAAGGTTTTGTGTTTTAAATATTTCTGTGCCCTGAGTAATTTTCAGTCTATACTCTCTAAAATGCAATAAAAACTAGTATGTTTTCCCAGTATAGATTTTTTTTCAGAAATTCTGTAACAAATGCATTTAATGTGGTGTTGCCATAATGTAATTTCATTGTTCCTGCTGGATATATCCATGTTATGAATGTTTTACAGAAAACTTGGGCTATGTTTCCTGTTTTAATGATCAGAAACTTGGAGGCATTCGATTCCTTGTTGTAAATCTCCTGAAATACAGTTAACCATATTAGTGGTAATTATATATCTTTGAGAGAATTTAAATTATGTTCATTAAAATTAATTTATGGCATAATTTAAACTAAAATTGTAGATATGAAATGTTGATGCAACTTTAATCATCCTAGAAGATAGTTAAGGAACATCTTCCAAGAAAAGTATCTTTATTTTTACCTGATTTAATGACAGCCAGGAAAACTTCTTTTGAGTTAGCACTTTGAAACCTAAGGACATTATTAATAGGGTGGAATGCACTTCTAAATGTTGAAATTAAAATATCAAAGCTCTTCCAATATGCAGGTTTTCAATAGTAAATTCCAATTTTAGTATTCCATTTTTTATTAGTTAACATCATAGAATTTGTTTCCATAGTGATTTTTAAGGTTTTGGGGTCATGACATATAAGAACAAAGCCAACCTAAGCATAAGAATTACAGCAGTTTGTTCTTGTAATGAACCAGTCTGAATGCGCAGAACAAACGCTGCAGATAATTAAAAGAACACTTTTAGCAAATGTTTCTCTCATACTCATAAACAGTTCTTCAGAATGTTCACTTTACATACCTGGTATGTTGAAATAGTATCTAAAACAGAGTATCTAGTTTTTATTCACAGTACATTATATTGTGTGATACACTGGGCTAACTTCTGTTTATTTACCATTCATGTAACAGAACCCAGTACCTTATCTGCACTAAGCTCAAAGAATGTTTGCCTAGGCAGCTCTTTGATAAGGGTAATGGGAAACTGAATATGTATCTATGGACCAGAGGTAACAAGGGCTTTTACTGTTATTTTCAGTGGAACCTTTTTGGTCAAATTGTAATTAGCTAGTATTATATTTATATGCAGGGTCTCTTTTCTTTACCAATGTATTTTCCTACTCATAGCCAACCAATAAATTCAATATTTGCTTCAAATATTTTAAAAGTGTAATTTGTATAGCTGTAATACTGAGGTTTGAGAAAATAAATGTTAATCAGCAAACCACATATTTAAAATTCTGAGTAATCTGGAGCAGGGTTATAACTCATCCTTTGAAAGGGAAGAGTGATTGGGGAACAGACCATGATTCTGTAGAAATGGTATAAACTGCCGAGACCGGTTTGGCTCAGTGGATAGAGCGTCAGCCTGCGGACTCTGAAAGGTCCCAGGTTCGATTCCAGTCGGGGTCATGTACCTTGCGGGCACAACTCCAGTAGGGGGCGTGCAGGAGGCGGCTGATCGATGTCTCTCTCTCATAGATGTTTCTGACTTTCCCTCTCCCTTCCTCTCTGTAAAAAATCAATAAAACATATTTTAAAAAAAAAAGAAATGGTATAAACTTAAGGATTTCTTTAATGGCTGTATTATTCTGTTAAAACTCATAATATCTTTGCCAAAGTTCAGTTTTATATTTAGGCAACTAACGATCCTTTGCATTGAGGATTGTTGTTGTTACCATATACCTCATAATGACTTCGTATGTCTTCCATCTTTTGGAAGGAGATCAACATATTTTAAATAAATATTTTTAAACATAGCAGCAAACATTGTGTTGATGGGATTGTACTAATTACATTAAATGTTTTATTACATGTATGTTTTGTTGTATATAAACTTTTAAAATGAATGACTTCTCAAGTCTTCAGGACATAATCTACATTTACTTTTTAGAAACTACTTCTATAACAAATAAATGAAAAATTTTATGTAGATATTGGGAAAATCGTTTAAAATCAGGAGACAATTTAGATAAAAATAATGTTTTGCTGAGATGTCCACTTTTTAAAATAGGCTTTTTCTACCCATATTTTAATATATAACTTTACCATATTCCTTCTTATAACTCTAAAAATGTGTAAAAAAAAGTTAATGATGTATGTTTATATTACTTTATAAATCATAGTTAATGTTCTTTAAAGGGACAAGTACATGAAGAAACATGAACTGGAATACACTTAGAATAAAGTTTTCAGGTTTTAAGTAATGATGTTATATTTACTGAGAATTTCCTTGTATTTAGTTACTCTAATCTAAATTAATTTTAAAAATCAGCTTTCACAAATACTGTAAAGGCAGTATAAGGTTGTAAGAAGAATCTTAAAGACAGTTTTTACTAGAATTTTAGCAATATTTCTGGAAGTTAATTTTCTCTAAATAATAAAATTTAAAAATGTGCTAAGCAGATTGTTCCCCAAATGAGTCTAACTAGTTTAAAGCTAGGGATTGGGAAAACTACTGAATTGCAAATGTCTTAAAAAACAGTTTTTACAGTTTCCTTAGCAACATTAGCATGTTTAATCAAATGAGTAAGATGTCAGTTTGCTCACTTTCTTTAAACTGCAAACTTGAAAAGCATATTAAATTATTTTGAGCTTGTCAAGTTCTGTATCAGAAATTACCTTTTTTTAAAAATATATTTTATTGATTTTTTTTTACAGAGAGAAAGGGAGAGGGATAGAGAGTTAGAAACATTGATGAGAGAGAGACATCGATCAGCTGCCTACTGCACGCCCCCTAACTAGGGATGTGCCCGCAACCAGGATACGTGCCCTTGTCCTGAATCGAACCTGGGACCTTTCACTCCGCAGACCCGACGCTCTATCCACTGAGCCAAACAGGTTTCCGCAGAAATTACTTTTATTTTATAATTTGTACATACTTATGTACAAATTATGTGAAACTTTGCTCACTACACCAGTGTGACTGGAAGTGGCCTTGAGCTCTTAATGTCGAAACTTCAGCCTTCCTAGCATGTGAGTCTGAGCTGTAGGTCCTGAGGGGCTGACTCAGCACCACTGCTTCATTGGTTAATGGCTTCTCACAGCCAACACTGCAGCCCTGCTGGTTTCAGTGTTCCCCCTTCATGCCAATCCTGTTAGTGCTGTTTGTTTCCAAAGTTGATGTGATTCTTCAGACCTGGTTCGTGAAATATATTAAAAATAGGACTGAAGACATGACCGAAGCCAGTAAGGAGAAATTGCAAAATACTGGACTTCTGTTTATCATTCACACTGATGCAGTGGCCAAAATCTCAGGCAGTGGTGCGGGTGAGGGGTATAGGAAATGTGTGCAGCTGGGAGTGGAGTGGATTTCTGGTGGGGAGTGCACTAGAGTGGCTGGGACACAATGGTCAGTTTTGAACCTTGAGCCATATGCTGAAGTTAGAACTACATCCTGTAGGTGGTGGTAGAGAGCCATACAGGGTTTTAAATGCAAGTCACACTACCAGGTTTGTATTTTAGAAAGGTCGCTCTTAACAGCACTGTGGAGGATGGAGTAAAAGAATAAGACTATTGCTGAAACTGGTTTGGCTCTGGATAGAGCGTCAGTCTGGGGACTGAAAGGTCCCAGGTTCGATTCCGGTCAAGGGCATGTATCCTGGTTGCGGGCACATCCCCAGTGGGGGTCGTGCAGGAGACGGCTAATTGATGACTCCCTCATCATTGTTTCTGGCTCTCTATCCCTCTCTCTTCCTCTCTGTAAAACATCAATAAAATATATTTTTTAAAAAAGAATAAGACTATTTAACTGATTTCTGACATGCTTCAATTGACAGAGATAAACCGAGGACTGCTTTACAGTGTAGTAAGAGTAGAAAGGAAGGGAATTTGAAATGTTTAGGAAATCCTGTATAATAAAAGGCTACTATGCAAACTGACCAAATGGCAGAATGACCAGCCACTATGACGCACACAGACAACCAGGGGGCAGGTGCTCAACGCAGGAGCTGCCCCCTGGTGGTCATTGTGCTCCCACAGGGGGAGCGCCACTCTGCCAGAAGCCAGGCTCATGGCTGGCAAGTGCAGGGGTGGTGGTGGGAGCCTCTTCCGCCTCCACGGCAATGCTAAGGGTATCTGAGTGACAGCGCCTAAGCTGTCGGACATTCCCCAAGGGATCCCTGACTGCAAGAGGGTGCGGGCTGGGCTGAGGGTTCCCCCACCCCCAAGTGCATGAATTTTGTGCACTGTGCTTCTAGTAGAATCAAGAACCTTGATTCCTACCTCTGTGTGAGAAAAGACAAGTGACTTTTTTTTTAATATATTTTATTGATTTTTCACAGGAAAGGAGAGAGTCAGAAACATCAATGAGAGAGACACATCGATCAGCCACTTCCTGCACAACCCCCAATGGGGATGTGCCCGCAACCAAGATACGTGCCCTTGACCGGAATCGAACCCGGGACCTTCCAGTCTGCAGGCCGATGCTCTATCCACTGAGCCAAACTGGTTTCGGCAAGACAAGTGACTTTTGTTCGGTCACTCATTGTTTCCTTTAGGCAGGCCCTGACTCAACATCTCTCATGTCTTTACCAGCAAGGCTTTAATTTTTCCTTTACTGAGTTGACTAAAACTGATCAAATAATTTTGTTTCTCAGGTTACATTTATTTCCCATTATTTTTCATTCCAGCTTTAGTCTGCAAAGGCGATTCAGTATGCCGTACTAAATAATGGAATAAATCCAGAAATAATAAGCGATAGCATTTGGTGCCGATATAATTGTGTTAGCCTGTTTTTCTTCTAGACGCTCATATTCTTGATAATGGTTTCGGTGTAAAAAGACTGCATTAGAGGGTACTTTAATAAAGCAACACACAAAAATGAAAAAGACCCAAGAATTATAAAACCAGTAAGTTTCCTTCGTGTAACAGATTATACTGTGGTATTTAATATGGTAACTTTTGCCACAAATGGATTTTGAATACTTGAAATATGGCTAGCATGACTGGAACTGTAAAATGTTTTTGTTAAATGAAACATTGTTATGATAGGACCATGTTTTCCTTTATGTGTTGCATTCTGTAAAATATGGAACGAGTGTATTTATATTATGCATAAGCATCACCAGTTGATGTCAAATAATTGATTCCATTCTAACAATGTTTTACTTATCAAAGTAACATAATATGTTAGAATTCAGCGGTTCTCAACCTGTGGGTCGCGAACAGCTAGCAGGGTCTCCTAAGACCATCAGAAAACACAGATATTTAAGATTCATAACAGTAGCAAATTACAGTTATGAAGTAGCGACAAAAATAATTTTATGATTGGGGATCACCACAACATGAGGGACTGTATTAAAAGGTCGCAGCATTAGGAAGGTTGAGAACCACTGTGTTAGATGAATATTGTATGCAAATTGCATGAGTTAACTATGCCTGTATAAAATAAGTATGTACAAATTATAAATTAAAAGTAATTTCTGATACAGAGCTGAGCCAGTACCACAACTAGAAAAGTCTTGAAGGCATATTACAGATTCCATGATGAAAGACACGGGCAGGTTGTGGGACACCAGGACAAAAGAAAAAAGTGAATGTTTTCTCAAAAAAAATCAATGAAATTTATCACCTGGAATGTCCAACAAAGTTTTTAAACAATTTATAATAAGCTCTGAGCTTGTATATTTTGCTTGTATTTCCACACAGAAAACATTAATGGACCTGCTTTTTAAAAGTATTATGGACATTGTGTTGGAAAATTATGAGGAAAAGTCTAAAAATACTTAACAAAAGTGGAATTTCTTCTGGTAAGCCTACAGTTACCTATAGAGTACAAGACATAATACTACCAAAGATCAATTGATTCAAATTTTGAAAAATTGAAAGTACATGTTATCTTTAGATGAGTTCTATAATATAAAAGACACTCTAGTTATTACTTTATGCTTGCTGTATCTTAAAGGACTTCCAATTTTACAAAGAAATGTAAATTCTGACCCCAAAATGATCTAAAAACTTAAGACAGGTATTTTGCATCTTTCACAACTGCCAAAGAATGGAGAAGATAGTTGCTTTCAATAGATAGTGCTTTAGCTATTAGGTATAAAAAAAAAAGGGATTTACGGAATTTTTAAAGGAGCCTGGATTTCCCTTGCTTTATTCTGTCTTGTGTAAAATTTATGTGCTTATTGAAAATAGCTGTACTCTCTTTGGACAGTGTTGTTAAAATTGTTCAGTAAAAGCAAAGGGGAAATCTCTGGGATTGGATAAAAAGTAAAATGAAGAGATATTTTTTACATTGATGAGTAGAGGATAGTTTAATAATTAACTTTTTAGGTGAGGTAGATAAGAGATCAATCAAAGGACTTGTATGCATGCATATAAGCATAACCAATGAATATAGACACTGGGGGGTTGGGTTATACCTGGGAGGGAGGGGGGGCAATGGGGAGATATGTATAAAAAATTAAAAAATAATAACTTTTACAACACATAGAGATGGTATGAGTGGAGCTGCTCTGGTTGCTACTTAAGGTCAAGATTGACCTTTGCCAAGGAAGTAACAGGTGAAGGACTACCACTTGCTTTTAATTAAGGAATTTTTATGTTCAGACCATCTTTTTTTTTTTTTTTTTTTTTTTACAGAGAGGAAGGGAGAGAGAAAGTCAGAAACATTGATGAGAGAGAGACATCGATCAGCCAGCCCCTGCACGCCCCAAAGTGGAGATGTGCCCACATCAAGGTACATGCCCTCAACCGGAATCGAACCTGGGACCTTTTAGGCCGCAAGCCGATGCTCTATCCACTGAGCCAAACCAGTCTTAGCCAGACCATCTTATGCTGAGTTTATAAGGCCTACTATGTAGGCCTCCTCTGAGTTCTATAGTTTTAGTAAGTGACCATGTTTTCATCCACAATTCCAATTTAAGATTATCTTGCAACAAAAGGAATACTTGCCAGATATTCAATAATCAAAGGCAAACTTGTCAGTGTGATAACATTTTCTCACTGATATGTCACTGCATAGGATAGTGTCACCTTCACAAACAGATACAATAATTTATATTGAAACTTCATTGTACAAATCATGAATGCTAATTTTTGCACATTTTCTAACATTACAAATTTTAACTTACCAGCATTTTGTGAATTGGTTGCAAAGTTTATAAGAAAATGTTGAAGAACACTTGATATTGATAAATTTAGAGTTGCTTTTAAAATTATGCAAATATCCCCTTTGAATTTTATGTTAATACAGAGTTGACAGAATTAGTATTGGGATAGTAAAGTTTTTAACTTGGAGAGAAATTAATAAGTTTTTGCTATAAAGACTCATGAAAAAAAGAGTTTACTTGATAGGGATCAAAAAAATTGTAATGATTTTTGAGGATTTAATTCTGTTATGGGAAACTTAATTATATTTGGAACAATTTGGTTATATGAATCTACTTTTTCAGTTATATTTTATGAAATTGAGTATGATAATACCTTTTACTAGAAGGTATTAATGCAAAAAATAGTGCTAAAGGTGAATAGAAAAAAAAGACACAGCATGTTGAAAAAAGTAAAATGGCAGACATAAGTCCAGTAATATTAAATATGATTAGATTAACCTAATAAAAAGAGAGTAGATGGGATAAAGCACAGTCTAACTACATGCTGTCTATGGAATATGGGTTTTAGATTCAAAGATACAAATAGGTTTCAAGTAAAAGGATGAAAGAAGGTTTCAAGCAAACATCAAGTTTGAGGGAATATAGACAAAATAGACTTGAAAACAAAAAGTTCCTAGGAATAAGGGGACCTTTTTAAATTATGAACAACACTATAACCCCAAACTACAGGAAGTAGAAACTGACCAAATGAAGAGACAAAATAGACAATCCATGCTATATAATAAAGAGGTAATATATAAATTGATCCTCATGCCCTTGCATCACAAGATGGCCAGCAGGGGAGGGCAGTTGGGGGCAACCAGGCCTGCAGGGGAGGGCAACCCAGGGCCGGCCCAAGGCACAGGCAAGCCTCAGATGGTGGCTGCCTACCCACCCAAAGTCACCCGAAGCCCAGGTAATCAGGGCCAGCCAAGGCTTGTGCTGCCAGCAGTAGCAACAGCAGAGGTGTGATGGGGGCGTCGCCTTCCTCTGATCACCGGGTCACCTCCCGCCCCTGAGTGCTCCCGGACTGTGAGAGGGGGCAGGCTGGGCTGAGGGACCCCCTCTCCAGTACGTGAATTTTCATGCACTGGGCTTCTAGTAAAAAATAAAAGAATAAGTATTAATTCTTCATAAACTTTTCCAAACTTGACTCTTTCTTTGAGGTCAATAATATCCTGACACCTTAACCAAAGAAATCACAAGGAAAAAACATTACACACTAATAATCCTCTATGAATATAGATGTAAAAATCCTCAACCAAAAGCTAACATAACTGAAACCAACAATATGTATAAAAGGATTATATACCACTAGAGGCCCAGTGCTCTAAATTCGTGCACTCGGAGAGGGGGTGGTCCCTCAGCCCAGCCTGAGCCCTCCCACGGTCCAGGAGCCCTTGGGGGTGCTTGGGGGTGCTAGATAACCAGTGTTCCCCCTGCATTGAGCATCTGCCCCCTGGTAGTCAGTGCATGTCATAGCAATCGATGTGCATATTAGCCTTTTATTTTATAGGATGACCACGTGGGATTCATCTCAGGATGTGAGATTGGCTTAGTATCCCCATGTAATGGCACACCATAGCAGTAGAGTAAAAGACAAAATGACAATGAACTCAATAATAGACAGAAAAAGTATTTACAAAATTCTATAACCCATTTAAAAAAAAGGGGGGGTGGATAAAAACTTTCTCAGTCTGATACAGGGCGTTTACAAAGAACCCACTGCTAACATCCTACTTACTGATGAAAGATGAAGGCTTTACCCAAAGGTCAGCAAACAGGCAAGATGTCCATCCATTCTTGCCACTTCAACATTATACTGGAACTTCTAGCCAGGGAAATTAGGCAAGAAAATGGAATGAAAGGCATCCAGCTTGGGAAGGAATAAGTAAGATTATATTTGCAGATGACATGATCTTGTACATAGAAAATCCTAAGTAACCCATACACCAAAAAATCTAGAATTAATAAGTTCAGAAGGTTAGAAGATCAGTATATAAAAAGTAGTCATTTGCTAGCAATGAACAAACCAAAAACAAAACTAAGAAAACAACTTTATTTTTTAAAAAATATATTTTGTTGGCTTTTTATAGAGAGGAAAGGAGAGGTATAGAGAGTTAGAAACAAAAAATGAGAGAGAAACACCAGCTGCCTCCTACACACCCCCTACTGGGGATGTGCTTGCAACCAAGGTACTTGCCCTTGACTGGAATTGAACCTGGGACCCTTCAGTCTGCAGGCCAAAGTTCTATCCACTGAGCCAAACCTGTTAGGGCAACAATTTTATTTATAATAACAGTAAGTAGGAATCCTATGTAATAAAATGCTAATATGCAAATTGTGCCCTTTGACCAGGAGTTCGACCAGGGGCAGGGCAGCTGGCCAATCACCTGTGGCCCTTCCCCCCAGCCAATCCCACCCCCAGTCGGCCCCATCCACCCCTATCAGGGGGCAGAGCCAACTGGATCCCACCGTGCACAAATTCGTGTACCAGGTCTCTAATAAAGTTAATAAAACAACTTGCACCCTAAAAAGTATTAAACATTGAAAGATATAAATACATGGGAAGACATTTCATGTTTATGGATTGAGAACACAATACTGTTAAGATGGTGGTACTCCAAATTGATCTACAGATTCAATGCAGTACCTGTCAGAAGCCCACCTTGCCTTTTTTACTGAAATTGAAAAGCGATCTTAAAATTTATGTGCAAAGCATACTAAAGACACTCAAATAGCCAAATAATCTTGGAAAAAACAAAGTTGGAGGACTTAACTTCTTGGTTTCAAAACGTATTAAGAAGCCACAGCTTATAAGACAATAGTAATATTGACATAAGGATGGCATATGGATCAGTAGAAGTGAATTGAAAGCTCAGAAATAAACCCTTGTATTTATGGTCATTTGATTTGTGACAGGCACCGAGACATCTCAATAAGGGAAAGGATAGTGTCCAACAACGGTACTGGACAACTGAAAATTCACAAGCAAAACAATGAAGTTGGACCCCTACCTCAGACCATATGCAAAAATTAATCAAAAATCTCAGTGAAAGAGCTACGTCTTTTTTAAATTCCTTGAAAAATACCTAGATATAAATATTTATGATGCTAGTTTAGGCAATAGTTTCTTAGGTAAAACATCTTGAAAGCAAAGGAACTAAAGGAAAAGGTATATTAATTAGGGTTTATCAAAATTAAAAACAAAACACATGTAAATGAAAACTTTTATATTGCTTTTATGGGGTTTGAATTTGGTCAGTATGTTGACACTCATGTAAATGCATGCAATTATAGTAGCTATACTTAATTTATTTTCATTACTGTATATGAATATTTCAAAGTATATTCATCCATTCTTCTCTGCAAGTACGTATATTTGAGTTATAGTTTTCTTCCTTCCCTGATCCCCTTACAAACCATTCTGCTCTGAATGTTCTGGTTGGTGCAGCAGTGCGAGGCCTTCTCTGCAATATAACCCTGAGGTGGGTGGTGGGGCACGTATATGTTGCTCCTTTGGATTGCTTCGCCCCATCCACAGTCTGTGTTCTCATTTGCTCACCAGTAGTTCAGGAGAGAGTTCTTCCTTGTTCCACAACTTTGTCAGCACTTGTTTTTGGCTGACTTCATTTTTGGTAATCTAGTGGGAATAACAGTATTTCATTATAGTTTCAATTTATATTCTCCTTATTAATAAAGGACACGTTTGTTTTGCTGTTTCAAGTTCTGATGGTTTTATGTCTCAGGAATTTTGCCCATTTACAGTTGATACAGAGGTACCTCGAGATACGAGTGCCCTAACTTATGAGATTTTTGAGATGTGAGCCGTAGAGCGAGCGATTTTTGCTTTGAAATACGAGCAACATTGGAGATAGGAGTAATCGCGTGGATCGGCCGGCTGCACACGACCCACCAGTTTACCACGACTCGAGCATCTCATAGTTTCCCACGCCTCAAGGTTACGGAACGAATTAAACTCGTATCTCGAGGTACCACTGTACATAATTCTTTATGTTCTCAGAACAGTTTTCCTTTACCAGTTGTGTTGCATGTGTTCTCTGAGTTTTCTTTTAAGCTTTCCTTTTTAAACTTTGTATTTTGAAGTGTCTCTGACATACACCAACGTGCAAAGAACAATCTACTGGACTGGATTCACACATCACCAAGCTTCAGTTACCATTAAGTGGCCAATCTTGATTCAGCTAGCCCCCATTCTGCATACCCTGGGTTATTTTGAAGCAAAGTCCAGGCATAGCATTTCATCTGTAGATATTTCAGTGTACATTTCAAAGTGATAAGCATTAAACAACATATATTTACCAGTTTTCAAATTAATGGGTTTATTTCCTATGTCCTCTAAAGATTACCACACAGACTCTCTTTCCCTGTATTAAAACATGGACTCAGTCCTTTCCAGCTTGGCTCAGTAGATAGGATGTCGTCGGCCTGCGGACTGAAGGGTTGAGGGTTTGATTCCAATCAAGGGCATATGCCTGGGTTGTAGGCTCAATCCCCAGTAGGGAGCGTGCAGGAGGCAAGCAATAGGTGATTCCCTCTCATCATTGATGTTTTTCTCCCTTCCTCTCTGAAATCAATAAAAATATAT
>JAAGEH010000289.1:2684169-2732042 GCA_011751065.1 Lasiurus cinereus | reverse complement strand
TGTTAGGACTCTGTATAATATTTTTTATTTCAGTCAGTGTATGTTTAATTTCTAGTTGGTTCTTTATCATCTTTAGTTGGACCTTTACCATCCCTAGTTGGCTCCCCTGCATCTCTAGTATGTCCTTTTTCATCTCCTCTTGGGTCTTGCTAAATTATCCATCTTTACTAACATATTCTTGAAAAACCCCATAAGCGTGGTTTTGAACTCTATATCCAGTCTTTTTTTTTCCCCCTCCATTTCTTTTGTTTGTGATCCCTTCCCCTGTCTTGGCATCCTCACCATGCCGGGGAAACTTCTGTGTTGGATTCAGCCCTATGATAGCAGACGCAAAGCCACAGAAGCCTTTGTTGAGCTTGGGAGGGGTGGAGTCTCAGGGCTTAAGGGACTGCCTTGCCTTCCAGTCGGCCCCGCCCTCCGCGGCCCCTGAGTCTCACGTGACTGGGTAATGGCTGGAGCGGTCCTTGTGCACTGCGCCCACAGTGCTTCTAGACCGCTGCCTTTCCAGCTCCCCTGCGCGCCATGACCACAGGAGTCTAGGTCTCCAGGGTTTCGCCCAAAACAGGGGCCCAGTGGAGTCAGAAGTGGCACAGTTGGGAGGGTCTGTCTCCCGCCCACTCACGAAAGCCAGTGGCACAATCAGCAGTCTGTTCTTCACGCAGCACCGTGCGCGACCAGACCTCCGATCTTTTGCGACTCCCCTAAATTTCTGTGCACCTCTCCCTTTTCACAGTCCAAATTCACCCCGTATGAGTTTCGGCTGGATCTGGGGTTTAGTGTCGTAAGATAAGGGGTTCAATGCCGTTGGGAG
Source organism: Lasiurus cinereus (assembly GCA_011751065.1). NCBI lineage: Eukaryota > Metazoa > Chordata > Mammalia > Chiroptera > Vespertilionidae > Lasiurus > Lasiurus cinereus. The sequence goes on along the minus strand of JAAGEH010000289.1, from coordinate 2,731,231 downwards.
TCTCCGTTTCCCTCCCGCCAGAGAAAGCCAGCTAGGTACTCCGGCACCTGCTCTCTCAGCATGCGTGTCCCCGTACCTCAGCTTTTTGCAGCTCCTCTGGGTCTCTGTGAGCCCCTCTCTTTCCTTCTAGTTGTAGAACTTACACTCGGCCAGCTTTCCTGTGGTTCTGGATGATGTCCGTTCTGTCTTTTAGTTGTAGTTTTGAAATTGTGCGCGGCAGCAGTGTAGTTGTTTACCTATGCTGCCATCTTGGATTCTCCCCTTAAATATATTTTTATTGACTTTTTACAGAGAGGAAGAGAGAGGGATAGAGAGCCAGAAATATCAATGAGAGACATTGATCAGCTGCCTCCTGCACGCCCCCCACTGGGCATGTGCCCGCAACCAAGGTACATGCCCTTGACCGGAATCGAACCTGGGACTTTTCAGTCTGCAGGCCGACGCTCTATCCACTGAGCCAAACTGGTTTCGGCAACCTTCATGATCTTTTTTGTTTTTTCTGAACACTATTCTGCTGAAGGGTACCCCAGCCTTTCTTTCGTTCTTTCTGAGAGAGAGAGAGAGAGAGAGAGAGAGAGAGAGAGAGAGAGAGAGAGAGAGAGAAACATCAGTGGTGAGAATCGTGGATCGACTGCCTTCTACACGCCCCACACTGGAATGGAGCCCACAGCCTGGGCATGTGCCCTGACTGAGAATTGAACCATGACCTCCTGGTTCATAGGTCCCCACTTAACCACAGCCACACCAGCCGGGCAATGATCCTATATCAGCATCTACTTTCAACTTCACCAGAAATCTCAGGTTTCAGTGACACTGGTGTGATGACTCATTTGACTTAGCACAGAGTAGGTAGAGAATGGCCTCAGTGTGGCAATGCCATCAATAAGAGAAGTTTGTTTGTACAATCTTGTCCTGCTGGGGGACCACACCCAACCCCAGGAATTAGAGTTAAACTCTTGTAGTTTCTTGTTGCTTGTACCACCACAGGAAACAAAGTTAGGTTTATTGGTTTCTTTATATAATTTCAATTTTTTAAGTTGCTTTAATTTTTTTTATTTTATATCATGGAGATCTTTACATGGTTACAAAGGGAAATTAGCAAAATAAGCCATTTAAATAGCTTTCTCTTCTCCAGGATTACAGTTGGCCTCTTTTCCCAGGAACTTGCAGAAGTTGGGAATCTAGACCCATGATTCTCAGGTCTTCCTCTCTAGCAAGCACTGTGATTTCCCCTCTGGTTTCCCTGGGAGGCTCTCCAGGTGGGAGGCAGCGGGCCATCTCAGGATGGGAACTGGTCAAGCCCACTGGCAGATCCAGCAATTGCTGTGGCATGCAGTTTTCTCTGCTGATTCCACTGCATTCACAGGAACTGTCACCAGACCACCCGCCGAGAACCTGGATGTGTGATGTTGGGAGCGACTGGCCAGTGAGGTCTTGTCCCCATTTCCTTCTTCACCAGGGCTGCGCAGAGATTCAACTCTTACCACTTTGTTGTCCAGACCAGAGCTTTACAAGCTTCGGAACCCTTGGGAATCTCAGGCAACATCCGACAATGATGTAAATTTAATCTGGATGCAAGTGGCCTCTCCCTGTGGTTTGATTATGAATGTGTCAAAGTGGCCAAAAAATTAAATCCCCAAATTTCCTTGTCAAGATAGGAGAGGAACAGAAAAAAGTCAGACCCAAGCTCTGATATAAAATATGAAAATGAACTTAACGGCCCCAGTGACTGAGACGCCGCCGAGGACTCAGGAACCTCCCCTGTGAGCCCCCTCGCTTCCCGACGCTCCGACTCCCCTGGCCGCAGCCTTCCGCAAGTGTTTCCACTGAGGAAAAGGAACGAATCGTATCGTGTGTCCGCTATCCAGAACCTCCACTCTTTCTACCCCTTTGCTGATGCAAGTAAGGGTGATGATCTGCTTCCCACTGGCACTGAGGATTATATCCATATTAGAATTTAATAGAGAAATGGCAGGAAGACCCTTACTACCGTCCAAAGGAACTCTGATGATTATGATAAAAAGGAACTAGTGAAGGCCTGTAAGAAGAAGTTTGCCTGCAATGGTACTGTAATTGAGCATACAGAATATGGAGAAGTAATTCAGCTGCAGGGTGACCAGCGCAAGAACCTATGCCAGTTCCTCGTCGAGATTGGACTGGCTAAGGACGACCAGCTGAAGGTTCATGGGTTTTAAGTGCTTTTGGCTCACAGAAGCTTAAGTAAGGATTTCTTTGCAATGAGTAGAATTTCCCTTCTGTCCCTTGTCACAAGTTTAAAAACCTCACAGCTTGTATAATGTAACCATTTGGGGTCTGCTTTGAACTTGGACTAGTGTAACTCCTTCATGCAATAAACTGAAAAGAGCCATGCTGTCTAGTCTTGAAGTCCCTCATTTAAACAAAGGTCAAGCAGTAGGCGCCTGGCAGTGTCCAGCCTGAAACAGCAATACTGTGAGGTCTCAGCCAAGCCCGTGTCTGTCCAAAGCTCCTCACCAGAGTTCCTGCCCTCAGAGAATGTCACCGCCTGAACAGCCTTTGGTGAAGCTGAGAGGGGTCAGGCGGCAGCGGCATGTGTACCACTAGAGGGAGCCTTCCGTAGTCGAAGATCTACACTTGACCAGGTGGATGGACCTTAGAGCAGCCAGCCACCTTCCCTCCTTTGAGGTGTAAGGACTTCGGCTTGCCACCAAGGTCTTTTTGACCCGACATATCCTAGCTCATTGTCCAAGCACCATAATTTGAGGCCAATCTTCTATCCGAGTTAAACTTTTGACAAGGGAACAAATTTCAAACTGAAGTGTCAGTCATGTAGCTAGCTGTAGAGCTTGCAACTTAATAGCAGCAGCTGCCCAATGTCATGTGAAGTAAAAGAAAAAAGATTTTGGGGTATTTTTTTCCCCTCCAGTTTTAATGTTATGTATTTAAACCCTTATTTAAATAAAACTTGTTTTCAGAAACAAAAAAAGAAAAGAAAATGAACTTAGCTTGTCCACCATGTGTGGATAGGCAAGACGGGAGAACCCTGCCCAGGAAACCGGAAGTGGAGTGTGCTTAGAGGGCTGTGATTGACAGGCATCCCAGGGCAGCTCTACCTGAGGGACAGGAGCTCTGTCCCGGGCATTCCCCACCAGGTGTGCTCCCCACCCGGGGCAGTCCTCCAGGAGACAGAAGGAACCTCAGCCATGAGGTTACTTCACTGAAACCACAGGGAAAGCAAATGTCTGTAGATTTCTGTGGCCTCAATCCTGCCCTTCCAGGAGAGAAATCGAAATTAAGGGAGGAAGACAAACACTTCCAAACATTAGCAAGAATTGGCTTTGTTTGGAGAGGATTTTTGTTTTTAATCATTACCCGAGGATGTTTTTCCATTAATTTTTAGAGAGGGAGGAGGGTGGACGAGAGAAGAAAGATTCTTGTGAGAGAGACACCTTGGTTGTTGTTATAGTAATAATAATAATAAGGACAAAATATAAATATAAAATAAGAATTGGGTGTGACATATTAGAGAATGGAATGAAGTGTGAACACCCTTAAAAGAGATGTACATGTAAGAGAAAAAGAAAGAAGTTTGTACCTCACATGTAAGACCAGATAGCAGAACACCTGGGACCCGTTGATAAGACGCCTTTCTGAAGACGTCTGCTTGAGCACATAAAAAGGAGATGAGAGCCGCTTTGTCTGCTCCTCCACAGACGGTCGCTCTCCGCTCCCCTTCCTGCATCCTGCCTGAACTCTGAGCTCTGCCATGGACCCTGGGTCCGAACCGTGAGCCACAAGCCGAGGCCTCTACAAGACGCCGAGCTGCAGCTGCAACGTCCAACGTCCAGTGTGTGTGTCTGTCAGCGTGGATCTCCGGGTGGCCTGCCGAGGTCTGGAAACCACCAGGACTCTGGTAAATAAACCGCGTGTGATTCGTGCATTGCCTGTCTGTCTCCTGTGTCATTTATGCTCGGCCAATATTTAATAAGTGCCTTGAGTCATCCATTTAAGTCCATTCTATTGGCAGAGGATACTCTTAGCCACCTGTGCTTGTGTCCTTAGAGAAATTCTGGGACAGTTGGTCGACTCCAGCATATGCCACAACCTGAGCCTGGGATTGAACCTGAAACTGTTCTCTTGACCGGGAATCAAACACGAGACCCTTCGGTCCGTGGGCCAGCACTCTAACCACTGAGCCAAACCTGCCAGGGCTGTTTGAAGAGTTGCTAATCTTCAAGGACTAGATAATCCCCATGCTTCATAGACATTTACAGACCAACCCGAGGAAAAAGTCCCAATCTAGTTTGCAAATGCAATCTAAATTGATACTTGCCCAATCCTTGTCACCTTTCCTGGCTGGCTGTGTGCCCCTTGCCAAATGTCAGTAGTCTCTCCCTCAGTCTCTCTTTCCCACAGTCGGGGCACATGGCCCTCCGCCCACTCCCGCCTCCTCCTCTTCCCCCTTGCCCCTCGAAGTATAGGGATCAGCTCAGCCCCTCCCAGGCCCAGCCCCTCTCCCTTCAGCACAGGCTCACAGCAGGGGAGGAGTGGGGCTGACATTGAGACGAGAAGACTTCAGTCCAGAGTTGCTCTTAACTTTTATTTCTTAACTGTTTATTGAGGGGAAGGGAGCCTGGTTGGGACTGGTGCAGGTGCCTGGCTGGAAGGTGGCAGCATCTTGTCACCGGGCAGGGATGCTTCAGCTGCTGCTCAGCCGAAGAATGTCAGGGCTCCCTGAAAAGAAGCCAAGTTTGAATGTTTGCCTGGGTGGGCAAGGCCCTGCACAGCTGTGCTCGGTTGGGTTTGGGGCAGGCCATGCCATCTGCTCTGGGGGACAGGCACAGGTGGTGACACTTGTGCGTTCCTGCCTCCTCCCCAGGCCCTCCATAGCCCCACATTGTTCAGATATGGCTGGTCCTCCCAGTTCCCACCAAAGGCCACTGAGCTTCTCCCAGGGGCGGAAAATGAGGTGGCTCTGTCAGGAATTGGAGGGTGGACAGGCTGCTCACCGAGGGAGGTGGCAGGTGCCCCACTTACCAGTAGCGTCTTCACAGCCCCCACAGCATCTGGGCCCAGCTCAGTGACACACTTCCTGGAGCCCTCCACCAGTTTGTCCACAGAGATGCCCATGCTGGCCAGGATGAACCTCAGAGGGTGGAAGCCCTTGAAGTAGGAGGAGGCCGCAGCCCCGGCCACACGATCCACCGCAGCCCCGGCCACACCATCCACCGCAGCCCCGGCCACACCATCCACTGCAGTCCCGGCCACACCATCCACCGCAGCCCCGGCCACACTCTCCAGGGCAGGCGCAAGGGCGGCTGGGCTCGGGACCATGGGCTTGGCCGCCAGGTTCACAAAGAAGGCTGCAGCTACAAACGGAGGAGTGTCACTCACCGGGCCCATGCCCAGGAGAGCTGCTGAGGGCCCGTCGCCCCGGGAAGTGAAACATGCCAGCGCCCAGCCACCCACTTGCTCACTTGACCAACCACAGAGCTGTGGCTGCAGGGAGCTGGCTGCGGGGGAGGACAGGAGGTGAGCTTTATGGGGGCCTGGCCAGGTTCCCATAGGAAGGGACCCCTGGGCTGGTGTGGGAGGGTGACAGAGCAATGGTTTCCAGACCTGGCCAACACTCACACCGCCCAAGGCAGGGAGAGCCTGCAGTTGGTGGGTGCAGGGGCAGCAGGGTCAGGACCTGCTGGACTGGGGCTGGGCCAAGCAGGGCCGCTGGGGTGAGGGTGGGCCCAGGCCTGAGGGTACTCACTGGGCTGGCTGAGCAGGGCCACGCTGAGCACCAGGAAGGCAGCTGTGAGCTTCATGGCGGCTGGGCTCTGAGGATGCTCCTGGACCAGATTCGCTTCCCGGAGTCTGGCCGTGGGGCTTCATATACCCCATCTCGTCCCTCCCCAGGGCTAGGCCTCACCCGCCCTGTCCTCCTGAGAATGTGCTGTTTGCTCAACTAATGGGCCGAGCCCTGGCCAACTTCCTGCTCAAGCTGGTGGGCCCTGGGAAAGCCGTGCCCCCAACCCGGCCCAGGTCTCGGACTTCCTCTTGGCCTGGGTGAGGGCAGGAATGCGGCTGGGCTAAATGCACCGGGCCCCCCAGGCCTCTGCCCCTCCAGGGAGCTATCTAGCTGGACCCCAGCTGGCCTTGCGGTGCTGAGGGCCAGTGGGTGAGGAAGGGCTGAGGCTGTGACCCCCACTTCCCTGTTCCAGAGCCTGGAGATGTCAGGCAGTTGGACCCTGGCTCCGTCAGGTTCTGGAGAGCTATGGGCAGCTATCGATGCCAACAGTAAGGCCTGGGACAGTCACCATCTTTGAAATCAGTCTTGACAAGAGAGTTTCAAAAATCTCATCTGCAGGACACACCAAACACACTCAGCACGTGACACAGGCTCACCAGGATGCAGCTTTTCAGGGAGCCTTGGATGCCTCAGCTGAGTTGCTGGGGTCTCCAGCACCTGAGGCCCTGAGGCCACTCTCCCCTCTGCGGGGCTTCCTGCTCTGCCTGCAGGTGCGTGCAGCTTATTAGCAGCTGTGCTACACGTGTGCATGCACGGGTTCACCACTCATCTTGTACATTCTCCCTTCGTGGTGTGGTGGGGGGGCGTGCACTACATGTGTGCTTATGAAGAGGTGGCTGCCTGGTGGCTGCAGCCCTGATGCCCAAGCCTTATCCTCTCAGAGGGCGCTTGCTGAAGGACGCCGCTCCGGCCAGGCCTCTCCTGAAAGCCTGGGCAGCAGGTGGCTCCCCTCCCACGTCAGGGCCATGCTGCCTCTCCCCAGGCAGGGGCTCTCCTGTAAGGGCCCGAGAAGGTCTGGGGACTCCTTACAGTGGCAGCAGATTTCTGGGGGAGGGGACAGCAGCAGAAGGTGGGTGAGGAGAACATTGACCCAGCTGAGCAGCAGCTTCCAGATTAAACCCCAGGAGACCCCGTGTCTGCCCCTTCCCTGGCCTGTGTCAGCACAGGTCTCCCATGTGGCCTGTCCTCAGGCCAGCACGCGGCTGTGGTGGCCCCGGCACTGTCCCCTCAGGCAAAGCCGCCCTTGCCTGGGTGGGAATGGGTGCCCTGAGGAGAGGCTGCGAGGCAGCTGTCAGTCAAGTCTCCTAAGTGAGTGTGGAAGTGGGTAGTGTGTGGAGGGCTGGTGTCAGAATGTTGTCATTTGTCATCTTATCCCTTTGAAACTTGGGGACAGGGGTCTCGCAAGAGCTGGCATGGTTATGCCAGTGGGAGGTGGGAGAAGCCTGAGCGGTTGGTTCTCAAGGGCGGCCCTACCGCTCAGATGTATCTGCTGCTGAAGTACAGCTACGGGGGCCTGCACTTGTCCGGGGCTCCCCAGGAGGCTCAAGGTCAGACACCATTCCTTGTGGGGACCAGAGTCACACTTTCTTCAATGAACATTTGATATGGGGACTGCTCTCCTCCTGAACCAGCACTGCCTGGTGTGAATCCCTCCAAACTGAGATGACTGGGTCCTTGGCCCAGGTGATCCACACAGGTGGGTGTTGGGAGCCACCCCAGGGCACCTTCCACTACGCAGACAGGCAAGAGAACACTGGCTTCAGGCAAGCCAGAGTGGAGCCTGAGGCCAGGAGGAGGCGGAGGCAGCGCTGGCTGACTGGGCACAGCTCTTAGTGGTACTTCTGCCCCTTCCTGGCCCTCTTCATCTATAAACACCCCCACTCTGGTCTACAGTAGTTGGAGGAGACCTGTCCCTGGCTTCCCATGAGCCTACACAGTGGTGGTAGCACCTCAAGATTTCTAATTCCAAAGGTACATCCCCAGTTACACAGCAAAGTCTGTCTCATTGTGTCTCCATTTCTCCACCAAGGAAACCAAGGGACTTGCCTCTGGTTCCTGAGCATAATGGTCAAGCAGGCCTCACTCAGGCTAATCCCACCCTTCACCCACACTGTCTTCACACTAGCCCTAGGGAACAGCCTGCAGCAGGGCGGTGTGGCAGCTGAAGGTCCAGCCTGAGCCCAGCGGCCTGGTGGGCCTGGGGACATCTGTTCCTGGGGCGATTAACAACTCACCACAAACTTATTTGCTCACAGTCCTGGAGGCCTGAAATCCAGGATCACTGAGCCAGAATCAAGGCAGTGTCAGAATTGTGCTCCCTCCAAAGGCTCTATGGCTTCTCTCAGCTTCTGGTGATGGCCAGCATTCCTTGGCTTGTAGCTACATCACTCCAACTTCTGCCTCTGGACACATGGCCTCTCTGTCTCTGTTTCTCTCTCAGCCTCTATGATTACATGTGATTGCATTCAGGGCTTACTGGATAATCTAGGATATTATCTCCTCATCTCAAAATAACTAACTTCATTACATCTGCCAAAACTCTTTCCTTGTAAAGTGACATTCAAAGGTTCAGGAATTAAATCCTGGGTGGCTGTGGGTGCTTCTAAGCCCAGCTCACCTCCAAGCTCTGCGCAGCTTCCTTCTCTTCCAGGCCAGCAGATGGATGTCAGAATGCAGCTGACATAAGGGGAAGGTACAGAGATGGGCATCTGCCACCAGCACCCACCTGGGCACCCCGAGCCGGCTCCTGCACACCTCCTCCTGCTGCGAGAGGGCTGAGTGACACTGAGGCACCCCTCCTTCAGACTCAAAATCAGCCTGTCCTGAGCAATGTTTGCAGGGCATCCTTTGTGCCAAAACAAACATTGGCACCAGGCCTGCTCCTCTGGGAATGCGGTGCTGGAGGTAGACAAGGATGTTGGTGGCCCCAGGCCCTGGGAGCCAGGCACTAAGGCCTACAGAGGTTGGAGGCGACCAGGAGCCTCTGCCTGGGCATCCCTTGTGGCTCTGACATCAGCAAACACCTGCAGAGGGTGACTTAGGCCCGCAAGTCCAGCAGACTCTTCATGCCTGCCGACTACCACACATAGTGGAGGTCCTGGGGGCTCCCTTCATCTCTCCTCATTCTCCTTTTGTCAGTCAGATCAGGGGTCCCAAATCCCATGAACTAAGTGAGTTATTAGGTGAACTGGAGCAGCCTGTGTGCCATGGTGAGGATGTGGCCGCCTATGGGCAATGGGAGCCCTTTTCTCACTATCGCCTTGGTTCCTGCCCACCATCAAAGTTCTCTGGGGGATCCTGCATGCGCACCTTTAGTTTTTCTATGAGAATCCTTGGGTGTGCAATGTCTGCTCATAGAGGTGTGGGGCTGGTGTGGCCAGCCCTGTGCAGCTTGCTTGACCTTGGGCTTAGATTGTCTGTGGTGTCCAAGTATGAACTGCTCCTAGTTCAATTTCTGGGGCCGGCGCGCACACAGGCCTGGAAACCGCACCCTGGTCTCATGGGCAGTGGGCAGGGTGGGCAGCCTTAAGGGAACCCCTCCAAAAGCCTGATCTTGGAGAACCCCAGCCACACGGCCACCCTCCAAGGAAGTCCTTCTGGGCTAGGACCACACCAGCCACAAGAGATCCCTTCTCTTTTCCTGTGAGTCATCACCATGAGGGCAGGTGGGCACATGGGAGCATCCAGGGCTCTTGTGGGAGCTGAGATGGAGCTACCTCAGTGGAGCCTTGAAGTGACTTGAAGAGGAGCAGGCCAGGTGCAGGGCCAGAGCAGGAGCAGTGCTGGGCTCGCCAGCCAGGTGCAGGACTGGGTGTCCTGCCCAGGGGTCACTCCAGGAATCTGCCAGCACCCACTTCAGCTCCCTCCTCTTCCTCATAGCTTGGTCCCCAGGGCCCTGGGGCTCTGGGCAGTGTCACCAGCATGTCCTCTTCCTGCCTCTGTGGGCGCCTTCACTTGGGTCAATATTGATCTGATTTCATTGAGCACTTCCTTCTGCCCCTTCCCTGTCTGTGCAAGGCCCTACCTCGGGGAGGGGCAAAGGCAGCTGTGTGGGCTCTTGGGAAAGTGAAGGAAGAGCTGGCCTTGTGTGGATTAAATTCAGCAAAGACTGAACTTTTCAGAGAGCTGACCTCCCCAGGGTTACAAGCTGGCAGCCGGCAGTGCCAAACCTCAGACATGGATTTGGGCTCAGGGGAACAAGCTGCTGTCCCCCTGGATCTCCCGGAGATTTCACCAGGCCCCCAAGTGGCTGTGCTGACAACACAGCCATGGCCAAGCCATGTCCTGTATAGTTAGGTCCGGTTTACGTGTGTCACCATGGGCTAGAGTGGGGCCCCACGACCTTCAGTTGTGGGTCCCTAAATAGAATGAGATTCCCAGTCAGAAAAAAAAAATGATTCAGAAAACATCAGTGGCCTGCCCAAGTCCTCGAGGTCTCTTTTTAGGCCTGGTGTCCCTCAGGACTGGAATACACAGCGGCTGGAAGTAACTACCTGCCAAGTGAGGAGGTCCCAGACTCCAGACCATTGCCCACTCACACAGATATATTCATTGCCACCCCAAAGCGAGCCCTCTTCAAAGCTGATTCACACAATTAACCCAATGACTTAACAGCAATCCCTCTGTTACTTCCATCGTCCAGAAGCCATGGAAGGGACTGTGACGCCTGGCTGTGCCAAGAGGACTGGGCCCTCTATTTCTTGAAAGGAAGAGCTGCCTCCTCTTAAAGGGACCATGCTTGCCTACCCAGGGGCAGGGTCCAAGAGCAGTGCCTGGCTAACTGACCTTCACAGATGCTGCCCCATCGCCTTCCAAATTCCTCAACTCTCACTTTCTGAGTTACACCCTCAGCCCTTGGAATGGCCCCTCAGTATATCCCACTCCCTCATGTGGTTTATGGCAAACTTCGCCACTTCCAGCTCTTGCGGGAAAATGAAGGGGTTTCTGTCTCCCTGCAAATGCTGGCTCTGAGGCGCAGTGCCCCACAAGGTCCAGGATGGGATGATTCCCTCGCCCTGCAACGATACTACAGCCACTAGTCCTAAGTGATTGGAGAACATAGTATGCTCCTGACATCCAGAACTCCCCAGTTGGGTCTTATCTAAGGAAAGCATTTTCCCCTATTATTATCACTCTGACCCAAATCCTAAAAACATGCTTCCCACCTCCTCCACCTATTGTCTTCACTGAAGACCCGACATTAGCAGAGAATGCCTCTGTCCCTATCTTCAGTGGTTGGGTGTCTATAGATGGGGAAATGGATGGCTGAGTGGATGGATGGATAGATGGATGGATGAATGAATGGATGAGTGGATGGATGAATGAATGTATGGTTGAGTGGATGGATGGATAGATGGATGAATGAGTGGATGGATGGAGGATGGAGGAGTGGATAGATGAATGAATGTATGGTTGAGTGTATGGATGGTGGATGAATGAGTGGATGCATGAGATGATAGGTGAATTGATAGAAGAGAGGGGTCTTGTCAGATGCCTCTGTCTTTCCCAGTTAACTTAAATGTTGCTTTCAAAGGACATGACAGTGGAGTCAGGGCTTCTTCCTCAATGTGGTCACTACTAGGAGCATTTCAACTGTTATGTCATCGCCAAAGCTCTGCAAGATGGCAACTCACAGACAAGAAAATGAGGCCTCGAAGGGCATACCTACCCCAGGGTGACCTTGCTGCAGGTGCCACATCCTCCTCATAGCCCTGAGCAGCCCCAGAGCCCAGCGAGCCCATGCTCTCTGTCCTGCAGCTCAGCACAGGGGCCTGGCCAGTTGTTCTGAGGGGAGACCACCTTGTTGGTGATGCTGCAGCCCCCTCTGAACCCTCTGGGGAGAGGCCCTGTGATGTGGGCGCCGGCCAGGACCTTGGACACTCCCTGGGGCCTATTATAAGGCCTGAGTACTCAGCCTCAAGAGTTGGCCTGGATGCGATGAGGAGTGGCCTGGAGGACCGCCATAATAGCCACTGAGGAAAAGGGTTTTTTCTGGCATATCCAACCTGGATAAGGGCTCAGCTAACAACAGAGTCCCCCTTCCTCTCCCATGTCTCCCGCAGCCACCTCTGCTGCTCCTCAGAGTACCCTGGTGTGTCAGCTCTCCCGCCCAGGCCTCGTCAGGCCCTGCTCTATTCCTTCAAGATTCGTGCTTCTCTGAGCACAAATGTAAGTCCAAACACAGCACCCTTTCTCAAAACTTCCCTCTGGTCATAAAGTAAAAATCCAATTCCTAATGTTGAGCTTCCAGGCCCTGAAGGACGGTCCCCTGCCAATGTCTCCTTCTCACCTCCTCCCCTCTCGGCCCTCCTTCCTTCTGAGCGGGCCTTTACAGCTAACCTTCTTCCTGGGCAGAGCTCCATCACGTCTCCATCCTTACACCAGGGACTGACTGTGCCTGTGGGCTCTGTAGGGGACAGTGACTGCCATGTCCCTGGATACCACGTGCAGTTCAGAGCAGGGCCCAGGAGCTCTGCCTGATGCCCAAGGGCAGTGCAAGGTCAGGATGGAATAAATGGCATCCAGGGACACTAAGTGTGCCTTTGGTCTCTTCTAAAGGACTTGATTCACGGCTCTCTGTCAAAAGAGGGAGAGGAGGATAGAGGGGTGTGTGGGTGCCCCCCCACCCTGAAGAGCTGAGACCTGAGAGGAGGAGAGGAAGGGAGAAGATTCCTAGCAGGGAGGAAGGGCCAAGGGATCTCAAGATGAGAACACACTGTTGCTCTGTGGCGTGTCCCTCCTGGCCCCTGCTCCTGCCAGCTGAGTTCTCTTTCCCACCGAGTCTCTGGGTTCCGGGAGGGAGGCAGGGCTGGGATCTGGACACACTGACTGCTGCCCTGAGCATCAGCCCAAGGACCAGAGGAGCCCACATGTGAGCAAAGCTCCTCCTGACCCAGGCGAATGGGAGTGGGCTGTCCACCACACGTGGGTGTGCAACACCAAGACAGGCACTCATTCAGGGAAAGCGGCTGAATTTAGCCAATAATATTGTAGAGTTAAACCGTCCAAACCCAGTGGGAGGGTGCTCTTTTCTGCATTCACATTTAGATTTATTATAGAAGTCAGAACTACAAACCCACCACCTCTTCCCACTAGAGTTGAAAATGAGCCTTGAATCACGGACACCACACCGCTAGGTGGTGAGTTGGGGTGCAGGCAGCCAGTAGGCCCTTGACCCCGGAGGAGAGGAAGAGGCCTGGGTGGGACAGGCCCAGGGCCTGGCCCGCAGGGTGGCCTTTAGCTCTGATCTTTGCTGGGTTCTTCTGCTCCCCGAGTGAGGTGCCCACAGGACTATGCTGACAGCCCTCCTACATGGCCCCTGCATGGAGGGATCATTGTTGGCTTTCCTTCCCAGGAAGCTTGCTAAGGCCGAGTCCAGATGGCAAGGGTCACTCCCCCAGTCTGTAGCCACTATGATACAGCCACTCACTTGTGAAGGGATGTTTCACGGACAGCCCTGCAGGACCACTGGCAGCCCTGCCACCATACCAACTGGCGCTCACTCCTGGTGGAGACTGAAACTGACCTCAAAGTCCAGCGGGCACTCAGACAGGGAGACGAGCCGGGCTTGCACTGCTCCCCTCTGGGCATCCTGAGTGATCGTAGGCTCTTGCTTCACGTGGGGACCTGGTAGCAGTGACCCAGTCTGGGCCACGCCCCCAACCTACTAGCCAAAGTTCTAGATCACTTTAGATATAAAGTAGAAAGGGGAGCACCTTTGTAGCAGCCCAACCCAGGTGGGTGATCCCTGGCGCCCTCTGCTGGTAGCTTCAGGAGAGGGTGTCCAAGGCTCAGCTAACTCGGCTGCCCTTCGGCCTCCTAAGGCTGATCATCTAGGCCCTAGATTCTAGAGGAAGAGCACTTGAGTCAAACCTTCTGAGAAAGCTGCGCCTGAACTGAGAACCCATTCATTGTAACTCAAATACTGGCATCACATTTATTATTATCTTTTGTTAAATATCTCAGATTTTTTCAGAGCACATGGCGTACAGGGCATGGTAGGTGTTCTGCCCAGTACATTTCTCTGTGTGTTGAGAAGACAGGAGAGGTGGCCCGGGGCTGCCCTGGGCCAGGCTCTGCACCTGCAGCACACATGTGACTCCGCTAACAGCCTCTGGGCCCTCTACCAGGTACACCTGAGACCCAGGTCTCACAGTCAGGTGACATCCAAGAAGCAGGTCCGGTGGGGACAGTGAAGAGGTCACACGTGTAGGTATCCTAAAGAAACGATACACAATGGGGTGGGGGAGGGTGTCTGTGGGCAAGCCCCTGCTCGCTGCACGGTTGCCTGTCCTGCAAGCGTCTCGCATGTGTGTGTGTGTGTGTATGTGTGTGTGTGTGTGTGTGTGTGTATGTGTGTGTGTGTGGTGGGAGAGAGTTGCTGATGCTAACTGGGAAGAGGGTCTTTCTCCTTCTGAGGGTGGGGTGGCTGGACAGTGTGAGTTGGGATCGGGGTCTGAGCAGATTCGTTACAGCCTCCAGGGATCCTGGCTGCTCCCTGGTGACGACAGAGGCTTGAACTGCCAGGGTTGCCAACGTCAGGCAGAGGCCACAGAACATCCCCGATTGCCTGGTGGCCTGGAGCAGAGCTGGGTGGTCCCCTGGGCCAGCCTGGATGCTTTCCTGTGGAATCCCAGGGTTCACTGCTCAGAAGGACCGTCACAACTTGGCAGGTGCCTTATAGCAGATCAGGTCTCAGAGGGGAGAACCCAGAGTTTTTTCAAATGGGGCTGCTCTAGACCATCTGGGCCAGGCAAGGACCAGCACCTTCTCCAGAAGAGGCTGTGGCTGCATCTTCTGTGACGGCACCCATTGGGGACCAGGGGCAAGGATCCTCTAGATTCAGAGAGAACTTGCTCCCTTCAGACTGCAGTTTTGAAAGTATATTCTTCATAGCAGTTCAGTTTCTGAGGTTCTAATGAAAATCTGCAGAATCGGTCCCACACTCGGGAGAGGGTGCATTGTGATGGGCCCACAGCAGAGACAGCTGCCCAAGGGGGAGGAGCTCCCCCACCCCACAGTTCCTCTTTATGCTTTGGGATGGGGATCTGGCATCCTCCCCTCACCCCAGGAGTGACAAGGGAAGAAAGGCCTTCCCTGAGGAGGGGGCTGTGTGGAGGAACAGCATATGAAGAGGGGCTGGGAGGCTGCAGCCCATGACTGGTTTCACCTACATCACCTGTGACTGTCAGACCCTCAAATTCCCCACCAGAAAATGAGGATCACGCCACCACCCTCCATCATAGGAGGAGGCCAGCAAAAGAACATCCTCCTGGGAGTGCCTGGCCCAGGCTGGGCCTTGGGGATGTTAGCTAATGGAATCTTATCTGAAGGGAGAAGGGCCCTAGGGGGCCACGGGGAAGTCCTGGGCAGGGGTGGGGATGGAGTTAGGGGAGTCCTGGAGACTGGTTGTAGCTCTTCATGGCTAGGGAGGGGTTGAAGGGTGGAGGAAACACCTCCTGGTCGAACCAAAGGAGATGAGTTCCCAGCCTGGAGCTCCAGCCCTCTGCCTGCCCTGCCAGGCACGGCCACCAACTGCAGGCGCCCAGGGTAGTGGGCCTTGCCAGAACCTCCTCAGTAGTTGCTGTCTGGGAGGAAGGGCGTGTGGGCCAATGGGGTGCAGTCATCTTCGCTGCGTGGCCTGGCGAGCTCCGCGTACTCGCTGTTGTAGAACACCTGGCCTCCCTGTGGGCCCCGGTCAGGCCGCCGCCGCCCCTGGGGTTCAGGGTGTGCCCTGGTCACCTCCGCACTCCAGCTGGGTCCTTTACAGCTGCTGAGACAGGGAAGGTGGCATCAGCAGGAAATGAGGGACGGAGGAGGGACTGGACCTGGGGCAGGTCTGACAGAGTCAACTTAAGTGCATGCCAAGCCGAGGGAAATACACACCACTCCACTTAAATAGCAAACCAGACTCTGGCAAGCACCAGAGTGTTCCCCGTCCCGAGCCTGGGTGTGGGCAACAGAGGATGCCAGCTTCAATCCCACAAACCTGCCTCTCGTCCAGTCTTGCCATCTTCGTAAATGGCACCAGCACTGGCCCCAGGGCTCACACAGCTGGTTGTCACCCTGCTTCCTCCCTTCATCCAACCGACCCGCAGCCCTGTCTGTTCTAACTGGAAATACACCCCTGCCTGTCTCCATGTCCTGCCTTTCATATGGAGCACACAGCCATCATTGCGCAGGCCAAGTCCCAGCGTGGCCTGTGTGGCTGCGCTGTGTCTGAGCACCAGGCATGGTGACCATACTCGGCTTTGCAAAGAGGGGTGTCAAAAGAAAGGGAGGAGATGTGGGGACCGAAACCGGGTGTGCTGGGTCAGGACGGTGAGGAGAAGGGCGCTCCTTTGGGAAAGCTGGTGACAAAGGCCTAGAGTCCCAGAGCAGATGGCCCTAAACACGCAAAAGGGCAACAGGGAGCCATGAAGAGCAACACTCAGGCTCCAGGGCTCCCCGAACTCCAGGTAAGAGGATGAGGCATACGCAGGCCCAGCAGGGAGGAAGTTCAGGAAGCCCTACCTGAGCCCGCCTTCCTGCCGGTGCCTGCTCTCCAGCTGCTCAAACTCCTCGGAGGCCAGCACCATCCCGCTGTCCGTCTGGTTATCCTGTGTGCAGAAAACAGCAAGGCTGTGCACCCATAGATTCCGGGCTGCAGGCGCCTGCCCCTGCACTGCTGCCAATCTAACCACTGTCTCCTGAGCAGGAAACAGGCAACCGACACCCCCTGAAGTGTGCAGGTGAGGGCCATATGCCCCACCATAAAGGGGAAACTGAGGCCCGGGGGCCATGCCTGACAGGTGCTCAGGAGATAGCCAAGGTACAGCGCCCCATGCTGGGGACTTAGAAGACAGCCAGGCATGTTTCCAGGCCATTAGATTGGACGAAGGTCTGGACAGTTATTAAAAGCTCTTCTTTTTTTAGGATTTCTTTTTAAGAAAATATATTTCATTGATTTTAGAGAGAGGAAGGGAGAGAGAAACATCAATGATGAGAATCATCAATTGGCTGCCTCCTGCATGCCCCCTACTGGGGATTGAGCCTGCAACCCGAGCATGTGCCCTTGACCGGAATCGAATCCAGGATCTTTCTGTCTGCAGGCTGATGCTCTATCCACTGAGCCAAACCAGCCAGGGCTTAAAAGCTATTCTCGCTAAATTTTACAACGCAGCACCGTTTTTTACAGACCAGCTATAAACAGGATGACCTTGACAGGAACTCAACAGATAACTGTCGCTAACTGCAAAGATGACCAAGGCATGTACCTAGGCAATGCTAGGCTCCCCTTGGAGCACACGGAACCCGGCTTGGATGTGGACCCCTGTCTCCTTGCAGCAAGTCCATGAAGCTACCTCATGATTAGAGCAACCCAAGCAGCGAACCCTTGCTGTTCAGTGACAAACAAGGCGACGCACATGGCGCTCTCCTAACAGACTCCCTTTCAACTGGAGGACTCTTGGGGAGGCAAGGGCAGCATCCCCAGGGACGGGATCTGCTCCACAGGAGACTCCCACTTGGCGCTGACCACCCAAATGGCCGCCTGGACCCCCCGGACATCGGAGAGGGGCTACCTAACGCTGGCTCCGTCAGCGCTTTCAGAAGGGTGGTGGGTAGGTGAGCCCTGGGGTGGCTTTCCTGCATGATTCCACTCCCGTTTGGCTCTCGGTTGTTGGAAAGGAAGGTGCCGTCCTGGTGCGAGGGGGACCCTGGGCTGGTCAGGCAGGAGCTATGTCCAGCACAGGTTCAGGACTGACCTGGCGGTAACGCTGAGGGCTGGGGAACTCCTGGGGCAGCCCAGGCATCCTGCACTGGTTGTCTGGCACGTGCCCTGCAGAAGATGGGTTTTGGTTTTGTGCCTTGTCTTACAGTTAATGTGTCGTGATAGGAAACTCAAATCCGATCCCTGAATGCAGCCTCTTGGGGTGCATTGTTCAGAACTGAATAAAAAGAGCCCTTAAAGAAAGCACAGCCCTGACTGGGTGTTCAGTGGTTAGAGCTTCAGCCCATGGACTAAAGGGTTGCAGGTTTGATTCCAGTCAAGGGCATGTACTTCGGTTGTAGGCTCAATCCCCAGCCCCCAGGTGGCTCATGTGCAGGAAGCAACCAATTGCTGTGTCTCTCTCACATTGATGTCTCCCTCTTTCTGTCTCTCCCCTTCCCTTCCACTCTCTCTAAAAATCAATGGAGAAAGGATCCTTGTGTGAGGATTCTCTCTCTCTTTCTCTCTCTCTCTCTCTCTCTCTCTCTCTCTCTCTCTCTCTCACACACACACACACACACACACACACACACAAAATTAAGCACTTATATAAATTAAGAAACACAATGCATGGCTCGATGGCAGGAAACAGCCTGTCCTGTCCTAGGCGACCTTGCTCCACTGGGAGTCTATGTGGAGTTGGGAGGCACTGCTTTCCAGGCGCAGCCTCTGCTTCCTCGGGTTTCAGCATTTACTACCACACATCACCCTCACCTTGCACCCTGCCCTCCTTCCCTTGCTCCCACCAAGGAGTGCACTTTCTGGAGCCCCCGTGCCAGAGGACTCCGTGGGAAATGGGGACAGCGCCCAGCAGCTCCCTGAGCAACCATGAGCTTCCCAGCAGACAGCCACGCCACCTCCACTGAGGGCACACAGGGAGCTCTCGGTTTAGGGTCAAGCAAGACGAGCACTAAAGGTTTGGCTGTGGGGCCTCAGGGGCCAGTCTATGGCTAACAAAGTAAAAATATATGCTTGGGGTATATGGGAAGAATGACTGGTTTTATCTATGAACCTTTGAATAAGACTCCCTCTAAACTAGAGTCTAAAGGATAAAAAAGACTCCATGCCACATCACTTCAGAGTCTCACGGATATGGAGATGTTCTATTAGCAGGTGTGATTGCAGAAACTTTGCCAAAGTTGCGATAACACAGGCCAAATATCCTAGAAACTTTGAAAACAACAAACAAATGAACACCAAGAAGCCCCCTCAGATGACCTGATTAGATTGGTGCCAGAAAGAAGGAGAAAAGCCTGCTATGATTTAAAAATGTAGTTCGGTCCACCGTAGTTGATCTGCAACATGAGGCAAGAAGACTCAATCACATGTATGTATTTTGAGTGACAGAAGCCAAAAGGCTGGGCTTCCGAGCCACATGGTGTAGAGGGCAGTGGAGTGGTCTGAGGGGTAAGTCACTGGGTCCCGGCCAGTCGGCCACTCGTTGGCAGGCGGCCTTGAGGTCAGTGACTCGGCAGGTGGGCAGTCAGGCGTCTCCCTGTCCACCCAGCCCAGACTGATGCCGCATGACACCTCAGCTTCTTTCCCGAGAGACTCATTAGCTACCCTGCCCACCCACCCCCAAAGCTGGGGGCTGGCTGGGGTGGGGCAGGCTGAAGTGAAAGAGTGGGGTCTTGTACCCCAGGCAGGGAAAGGTGCTTCTAAGCTGTGTCCCCTCCTTGGGGGTGGCCCCCACTCAGCCTGGGCGCCGGCCCCTGCGGCTTTGGGAGCCTCTGACTGGCAGACTGGGCTGCCAGCACGAGACTTGCTGCTGCGGAGCAGCACCTGGAGCTGCGGGTGCCCTGTCACGGCGGAGGCGGCCGTGGAGAAGAACGGACACTGAGGGGTGATCTGGAGGAGAAGGTGTGGGGAGGCCCCCGCTTTTCAGCAGATTAGTCTGAACTCTGGCATGTGAGCCACACGATAAGCAGGCATCCTGGGCCTGTCCTCTCCTCTCAGCCCGCCTAGGACAGGCTGTGGGGAGGCCTGCTCAGTCCCCCATCTCTAGGGCTCCGAGGAACTGCAGCTGCTGGGAGAGAGGGCGGGGCTGTGAGTGTGGAGGGGGCTCTATCCTGAGCTGGTGGTTGCCACTTGCCTCCTGCCGGGAGCCCAGAGACACTTACCACAGAAGCCTTGTAGGTCGTTGGGGTCATGGGAAATTCTTCGAAGGTTTTCGTCCTGGAGGATCCCTGGGTCCCTCTGGCCAGGCTCCCCGGGAAGGGCACACAGTTGTAGTATCTGTGGGAGAACACAGCTGGTGCCCCATCCCTCCCGGAGCTCTGGCCCTCCCCCACTCCTCTCCTGCTGGAAGGGCCCTGGAGTCCTGATGGAGCTCCCCCTGAGAAGCTTAACCTCCTGAGGCCACTGCTGGGAGGCAGGAAGGGGGCGGGCCACCCTGTTGTATGTGGGGGGCTGGGGAGGCCTGTGTGGCAGGCGGTCCTGGTGTGGAGGGGTCGGTGGTAAGAGCTGGCCTGCGTCCTCCTCCCTGCCACACATAGGAACGTGGAGCGTCAACAGCCATCGGACGGGAATTCTGGGACCCAGGCTCTGTTCTCACTCCAGTGGCCCCTGGACTCATTCCCCTCCCTTTCCTCTTCCTGGGAGGCGAAACTGGCCTGGCCACTGCTCCCCGGGTGGGCACTCCCCCTAACCTGAGCCTCTCGGTGGCTAGGACTACAGGGAAGACGAGGGCAGAGAGAAGCCTGCACCCTTCTCCCCACTGCCAGGAGGCGTCACCACCAGCACCAGCTCTGCCACCTGGGATCCCTGCAGGTTCAGCTGGCAGAGTGGCTCCCAAGTCCTTGTCGCTTGCTTTTTCCTTGCTGACTGATGTGAATAAAATACACCACGTCTAAACTGCCTTCTTCTTGCTGGGGGACCCCTGGACCGGGTAGGGGGGCAGCTGACCTGGCAGTCAGGCTGTGCGGGCGCAGGCTTGACCAGCTGCCCTCCTCAATGGCCTCGGCGACATGCAGGGCTGTGGTGGACGCCTGCAAGCTGCCCTCCTCCGAGCTCAGGCTGCAGGGCGCCAGGCAGTCCTCCTCCTCCTGCTGCTGGCAGGAATGGGAGAGGTGGCAGGGCTCAGGCCACTGTGCCCTCAGCCCCTGCACTCAGGACTGCAGGTTCCCCACCCGAGAAGGGCTTTGCTCTGGGCTGAGGGTTAAAGGAGCCAGAGGCGCACTTGAGCAGGAGCACCCCAGGTCGCGCCCCCCCCCCTCTGTGCCTCAGGAATGGCACCGCCTCTTCCTCCCTCTGTGAAGTGGCAGCAGGCACAGGGGTGTGAGGGGAGGGGAGGGAGCAGGGGGGAGCGGGAGGGATTGGAGAGGGAAGGGAGGAGGCACATCACTCTTCTCCTGGAGCAGGGGCTCCCCCAGGGCCAGTGCAAGGTCTGACCACACCTGAAGGCCCTGTGGCAGGACTGCGTACAGGCGCTCACCTGCCGGCCCGCGCCCTGGAGCAGGTCCCCCAGCATCTCCACCAGCTCTGAGAATGCAGGCCTCTCTTTAGGGTCTCCAGACCAGCAGGTCAGCATGATGCGGCGTCTGCGGGAAAGCGCTGCTGGCCCGGGTGTGAGGGCCCGCACCCTGTGCCAGACCACCAGCCCCCCACCTCCACCCTCACACCCACTGCCTGTCTCCTTTCCCTCCGCCTTCGGGAAGGAGAGGGGTGGAGTGAGATAGATACGTACTCTGTCTGCAGGTCTCCACCCCGCCCTACCTGCACCACCTCCCTACTTCTGCCACCGCCTGTGTGTCCCATCTCTCCTGACTCCCAAAGCATGCTTGGCTAGCAGACTCACATGGCAGGAGTGGCCAGCTCTGGGGCCCTCATCCGGGTGCCCTCTTTCAGCCGCTGGCAGAATTCCTCGTTGATCTGCACTCCAGGGTACGGGGAGGCCCCTGACAGCAGGAACGGGGAGGGGATAGGTGGGGAGCAGGCCACTGCTGCTCAGCCCAGCCTCCAAAATCACCTCTGCCCTGACTCCCATGTTGGGGTGCTTGTCCTGTAGCTCCTGGTAGGGGCCTGGGCAAGGCACTCCCCTCCTCCAGGGCCAGTTCTTTATCTGGTTAAAATAGGAGGTGGCACCCGGTGTGGCTCAATGGTTGAGCATTGACCTGTGAACCTTGAGGTCATGGATAGATTCTCAGTAAGGGACTAACTGGCTCCATCCCCAGTGTGGGGTGAGTAGAAGGCAGCCATGATTCTCTCTCATCATGGATGTTTCTCTCTCTTCCCTCTCCCTTTCTCTTAGAAATTAATTAGTGTATAAATGGGTTCTCTGCCCAGTAGGTTTGCAGCAAGCATCACGTTTAGGAACATATACTAGTGAAAACAGAGTTCCAAGATCACCAGGATCCCAAGGGCCTTTTAGCCGCCCTCTTCCCCCAGGGCAAGCCACACAGCCAGGAATCAGCCTCTGCCCCCCTCACTCAAAGCCCATGCTCCCATCAGACTGACCCTTCAGGCCCTCACCCAACCCAGATGGCCCAAAGGAGCTGCAAGGACCACCTCTCCTTCTCTTGCAGCCTCTATTGACCCGGGCCCGGCCCCTTCCCACATTTAGGGACCCTGGTCCTGGCTGCTGTCCTCCCAGGCCCACCCACCTCACGCCCCACTTCACCAGTCCAGCCCTTCCCAGGCCCTCCAGCTCACACCACACAAGCTTCTAGGGCACTTCTGCTCTTACTTATTGACAGCATTCACAGTGGCCATCCAATGCTCTCACTTCCCCACTGACATGCCTTGCCTCACCCTAGCCAGGGCAGTCTTGGTCCCAGTAGGGCCCAGGCTCCCCTGTGTGGCTTCATAAGTAGGTGTGTCCCAGAGTAAGTGCCATCCTTTCCCAGCCCTTGAAGCAAGAGCAGCACCCCCACAGCAGGTGGGGAAGGGCTGGAGCAGGGAGGAGACTGGGAGGACTCCCTATGCCCCTCCCTCCTGGACCATGCCGGGGAGGAGAGGCTTTTCAAAACCCCTGCCTCAGAGCTACCCAGCCAGCCGGGCTGCACACTCCAGGGCTTCGCAGCCTGCAGCAGCGGCTGGTGGAGCCTGGAGCCTGTGGTCCCACCTGCCCCCTCCCCTGCACCCTGCCCTGCACTCACCCAGGGAGAAGATCTCCCAGAGCAGCACCCCAAAGGACCACACATCGCTCTGCGTGGTGTACACCTTGTCAAAGATGCTCTCGGGTGCCATCCACTTCAGGGGCAGCCTGGCCTGCAGGAGGCAGAGGGTGTGAGCTCACAGGGAGGGCCACATCCCAGGCAGCCACCTCCAGTCCCTGGTCTCTCCTGCGCTCTGGGGCTATGCCCCAAGGAAGGCTTCTGGTTGCCCCGCCGTGTGTTTGTTCAAATGGCTCCTGCAATTTGCCCTGCTCCCCTGCACACCCCAAAGGTTTTTGGCGCCTCCCGAAGGCATCTCTGCAGCTGTCCTGGGTCCATGTGGCCCCATTTGGCCCCGCACTCACCCAGGAACTCTTCACCCTCCTCCGTTCCAGTCCCTCAGTCCAGCCTCTGGAGGAACTAGGTACCCACAGGCCTCTTCTCCCATCTCATCACACACCTGGTCCCACTCTGGAAGCCCTGAGCCACCTGACCCTTCCTCCTGTGGCTCCTCATGTGCGTCCCACCGTCTCTCTCCCATTGATGACCTCTAGCTAGGATCTCTGAGGCCATGGCCTCACACACCTGCCCCTCACCTCCACATACCTGCCCCTCATTTCCACACACCGCCATACAACCTACACACCTGATTCAACACACCTCATACACCTGCCCCTCACCTCCACACACCTGCCTCCATACAACACACACACCTACTTCCACACACCTCATACACCTGTTCCTCACCTCACCATATCCCATATACCTGTCCCCACACACCTGCCCCTCACCTCCTCATGCCCCACATATCTAGCTACCTGTGAGTCAGAGTGAAAGACAAAAACCTCTGCATAGTGGCCTGTCTCAGACTGGACCCCTGTTGGCCCTTGCCTCTCTTCAGCCCTCTTCCTTCCTCTGGAGCAAACCTTTAATCAGCCGTAGGTCCTCCTTCAGGTGCCTGCCTGCCCACCTGAGTGCCACCAACCAGTCACATGCACCTATCACCCATGGGCCTCTGTGACTGCCCTGGGCTGGCTGTCCAGCTCCAGGATGGACCCGGGCAAGGAGCGCCTCTGCATGAGCAGCCAGAGGGGTCAGCGTCCAACTCAAGGCCCAAGCCCTATGGGAGCAACATGGTCCCTGATCTCAGCTCCTGTCCCCATCCTCTGCCCCGTATGCCTACGTAGTCCTCAAACCTCCCGCGTGCACAGCAGTGTTTCCCCACCCTGCCTGGGCGGGAGGCCCAGGCTGCACTCACGCTGCCCTTGCGCACGTAGTCTGGGTCCTTGTAGATGTCCCGGGCCAGGCCGAAGTCGCATATCTTCACCACGTCACTCTCTGACAGCAGGATGTTCCGTGCAGCCAGGTCTCTGTGGATGCACTATGGGCACAAGGGGGAGTGTCAGCAAAGACGCCCAGGCCATGGCCAAGGCCACAGTGGCCCTGCTCTTCCCACCAGATCCTGTGCACGCGGGACTGGCCATGCAGAGGGCTCGTGAAGATGTGGGACAGTCTGACTCCACATCCAGTTCTGCCATTGACCAGCAGGAAGCTTAGGAAGCTATTCCCACACTCAGGGCTCAGCTTCCTCCTCTTCCAAGTGGCACCTCAGGGCCACTGTGGGTGAGCTGGACTGCTCATATCAGGGCGTGGTGGTGGGCCTGCGCCCTCTCCCCTCTGAAGGGCCTGCAGGGCAGTCACCTTGCGGGAAGCCAGGAACTCCATCCCCCGGGCCACCTGGAAACTGTAGCAGACAAGGTCTTCCATGGTCAGCGGGCTCAGCCACAGGTCTTCGGCTGCATAGAGGAGCAAGGCGCGCTCAAGCGGGGGCCCCCTCCATGATCCCCGTCTTCACACCACCCCAAAGGGAGTGTTTGTTCATCCAACCCTTGCTGCATCTCTGAGGCCCCTGGCACTAGCTAAAATGCGCTCTCACCTCTCCCCCCTTTCCCCCACTTCCTAAGGCACACCTATCACATGCTCTCCCATGTAGGTGCCCTCTTCCACCTAAGTTCCTGGAGGAGGCCCCTGGCAGGCTTATCCCACAGCCCCGGGTCATGAGGGATCTTGGTGCAGCCACATTTTGGGCATGAGGAAGCCAGGCTTGTACCTTCCTGGGTCCGAGTGGCCCGCCCCGCCTCGCCCTTGCCCATCAGGAGCCTTGCTAGGAGGGCCCTGTCACTGCTCCCTGGCCTCTGCCTCCTGTCGGCTCTGGCACCCTCCACCATGGCCTGGAAGCACCTTCGCTGCTCCGGGGATTTCTCCTGCGGATGCACAAAGCAGGTCTGAAGCCCCAGTCCCCCTACAGCAGAGGCATCACCTCCAACCCACCTCGGCACCCCAGGCTCACGGAGGAACTCTGGCACAGGCAGAGTGCCCACTTACTGCATAGGGGCTGAAGGCCTCCCGCTTGGCGCGCAAAAAGTTGGAGAGGTTGCCGTATTTGCAGAACTCCACGATCACCATGAGAGGGCCTGGGGTGGGACAGGGCCGGGCAGTAGGGGAGCGAGGGAGCACGGAAGAGCCAGCATTGTAGCAGAGTTCCCTCCCATCAGACCTCCTGGCCCCACACCCCAGACACCGGTAGTGTGGAGGACCTCTCTTACTCCCCACCCCCACCCCTGGAGCCCGAGCCCATACCATTAGGCTTGGTGCATGCTCCCAGGAGGTTGACCACGTTGAGGTGGTTACCGATGTGGATTAGGATCTTGAGCTCCGACATCAGGGCACGGTGCTCGCTGGCTGTGGCGCCCTCTGGAGGTGACATAGAGTCTTGGCTTAGTGCCAGGTCCGCCCGCCAGGGCCCCAAATCCTCTGCTTAGCTAAGTGACCTTTAGCGTTCCTGCCAGCGGGGGTGCAGGGTCCCCAGCACCGCCCAGCTGCCCCTCTGAAGCAGGAAGGATTACTCAGTCCTGAGCCAGGTCTGGCCCATGGACTCCCTGTGGAACCTTGTGTGAGGCCCTGGCTCTGAGCCTGTTTCTCTTCCTGCACCACATGGCTACCATCACTAGCTCTGAGCACCCTCCCCTGTCCCCCAGCCCCTGGCCCCACACATACACGGCTGACCCCATACCTTTCAGCATTTTCACGGCCACCGTGTCACAGCTGCTGCCCTTGTGGATTCCGAAAGCTGAGGCTTCCACCACCTTACCAAAGGCGCCATGGCCTAGGACTCTCCCTGTGGGGGGCAGGGAGCCAGTTCCAGGTGAGCTGCACAAAGGTGAGGTGGAGAAGGATGTGCAGCAAGGGCAGCCCGTGTGGAGGGCAGGAAGGAAGGCCCAGGAGAGGGAGGAAGGTCAGGAGCCCCCCTGCCAAACAGGAAGAGCCTGGAGAGCGCTGGGGGCAGAGAGAGAGGAGAGGCAGACAGGAAGGCCTGCATCCTCTCCCAGCAGGTGTGCTGGACCCACCCTGCTCAGAGCAGCAGGCCGAGACCTCCGGGGCCTGGGAACGGGAAGACCTAGCGGGGGTTCTGGGGATGCCTCCCAGATGGACAGGTCAGCTAGGTGGGGGCCAGGCGGGGCTTCCTGGCATGAGTTCTGAGCGGGGATGGGTTTCAGGGCTCCAGCAGGCTGCTCTGCAGCAGTGAAGCTGCCTCTGCCAGGTCGGACCAGGAGGGGGCACGCTGGGAGCTGGCCTCACCGAGGTGCAGCCGATCCCGGGGGAACTCCCACTGGCTGGCATCATAGGAGAGGTATTCACACTGCTCCTCCAGGGGCACCTCCCCCGGGTCCATGATGATGGACAGGTAGCCGGTCTTGATGTCTGCGTGGGCTGGCTGAGGGTCGGGTGGGACAGCATTGGTTAGGGCATGCCTCTGTGACTTGGGACTATCCAGACAATGGGATCTCCCTTGAAGCTCCGTTAAGGAGAGGACAGTGGGACAGTCTATGGTGGCTCAGAGCCCAGCTGGGAGGGGTCAGAGAGATTTCCAGGGAGGCGAGGCTTCGTGGAACTGGGCAGGGACCCTATTCCTTATCTTTGGGGCTGGCCAGGTGGAGAGGACCCTATGGGAGTTGGGGAGAGGAGCGCTCACCCTCCTCATGTTACAGAAAATGATGAGGAGGAGGACCCAGAAGAAGACGGCTATGACCCCGGTGCCGACAAGGATCACGATCTCCATGCTGCCTCTGTCCTCGGAGCCTGCTTGGGCAGAAACAGCCGTATGTGCATGTGCAGAGAGAGCACCCCTTCTGGCAGCCACAAGAAGCTTCCAGGGGCAGGGGCAGGGGGTAAGAGCAGGGGTGGGAGGGGGTTAGGGGCGGGGGCGGGGCGGGGAGGGGTGAGAGCGAGGCGAACCTTCCACAGCCACGCTGGCCGAGGAGTTGACGCAGCCCTTGGCATTGCACACGCTGCACAGGTAGCGGCCAGCGTCCTCCTCGCGAACTCGCTGGATGCTCAGCTTCTGGTTCGAGTCCGCCAGATCAATTCCTGCAGGAGGCGGGCACAGGTTCAGGTCTAGATGGACCTGTGGCCTGGGCCTCCTAAGCCTCCATACCCGCTCTGGTCCCGGTCCTTCCCTACCGGACTTTTCCTCCAGTGGCCTCTCGTCCTTGTACCACATGATTCTGGGCACGTGCGTCCCGGCCACAGGGCACCGCATCTCCAGGGAGTCGCTCACGTTCACCAGGAGGTCGGTCAAATTCTGCGTAAGCCGAGGGGCTTCCAAAGCTACGGGCAGGAGTCAAGGAGCAAAGTGGAGGGCAGAAGCCCAGGGCACTGGGAAGGTGCTCTGCAGAGGGGGTGGGGAAATGGGAGGGGAGGAGAAACTGGAAGGAGGGGTGAGTTTGAGAGCCGGTGAAGAGGGGGCACTCCCGCAGACTTAGGCCTACAGATGGACTGCCCCACGCCTGCTGGGCTGGGGGAGGCGCTGGCCCTGTCGCCTCACCTTGCACTGACAGGTACTTCTTGTGACAGTGCTTGTCCTGGCTGTGCCGGTCCTGCACCTCGCACACATAGTCGCCCTCGTGCTCAGGTGTCACGTGGGGGATGGTCAGGCTGAGCGTGGCATGGCGAGCCCCTGGCACTGCCTCTTCCAAGGTGGCGGCCAGCGGTGTCGCGAACAGGTGCACGTTCTTGCAGTCGAGTAGCAGTGGGTTCCCGTGGGCATCGTGCAGCGTAGACAGGTTGAGGCGGTACCAGCGCAGATGCTCGTAAGTGTAGTTGTCAGCCTGGCAGCTCAGGCGCACTGCCTGGCCCTCCAGGGGCTCCTCCGAGGGCTCCGACTCAATGCTGAAGCCATCGGGGATGGCTGCGGTGGGAGGAAGAGCCGCTGCGACATTGCACAGTGACACTGGCTTACCTGCCAGGTGCTTGCTTTTCCTTTCCCTCTGGCCGCTGGACTCACCCAGCTCTCAACCAAAGTTATACATCAGGTAGGTCTGGGCCAGGGACACCCCCAGAGTCTTCTTCACCCCTTCACTCCCCTCACTGACCACTGACCACTGGGGCCAGTCCGCAGAAGTCAGCCCCACAGGCTTTCCTCCCGTCTCCTTCCCGCTCTCTCCTGGTCGTGCCCCATCCTGGCTGCTGAGCCCCCTCTCCCATAGCTCTATCATCAGTGATTCCTTGTCACCAGACTCAGTGGGGGCCTGAATCCCATCCTGCCTCACTCTTGACCACACCCCATCTCTGTCAGCAGTAGCTTTCTAGCTCCAACTGCCTCTGGCCACTCCTTGTCAGGCTCCTGTGGGCTCCCTCACCCAAAGTGTTCTCTCTGCTCCATCTCCCTCCAGGTCCCCCCAAATACACACACACCCCTGAGCCCAGTGACTTCCCTTCACGGGTTCTCAGCTTTCCTGAGGTCACCAACACATTTGAGAATCTGAGGAAGCTATGGAGCTTCTCCCTAGAGAGAAACACACCCCTGAGCCACCTCTTCAGATCCAGGGCTTGGGAAGGGGGTTGGAGGGAGGCAGAGTTAGGTGAGGCTTCGGGGAGCAGAGCGGCCCCCTGTTTGGGGTGCCTCCAGGGGTGAGGGTAGAGGGTGCTACTCCATCCAGTGGACCAGCATGATCCTCCATATCTGGCCCTGTAGCCCAGGCCCGGGTAAAGCATCTCCCCGGGGTGTTCCACAATCACCAGAACTTCAGGGGGCCCCAAACTGGTCCCTCCTCCTCTCCGAGTGTTCTCCTCTCCTGCCCACCTGATCCCTGACCACCAGGCCCACCCAAGTCACTCACTGGTCACGTAGAAGTAGATGAGCCGCTCATCCTGGCCCACCTTGTTGAAGACCATGCATTTGTACATGGCAGACACGTTGGCATCCTGGATCACCAGCTTGCTCACCGTCTGGGCAAAGCACAGGCAAGGGGTTAGTTTTCTGCCTGAGTTCCCCACCCAATCTTTCCTTTCTTCAAGGAGGCTGCTAATCCCTCAGAGTAACGGGGAAACTGAGGCTCTGAGCTGGAGGTGACAGAGTTCAGAGACAAGACCAGAAATGTGAGGCACGGGAGTGACAGTAAGGCCTTCCGGCAGCAGAGGGCGGTGCTCCATGGGAAAGTCAGGGGCTGTGTTGTGGAAGCTGGCATCAGCAGTGGCTGGGGTCAGAGGGTGGCATAGGCAGGGCCAGAAAGACTTTGGCTATGCATGTGCCATTTCAGGAGGGTATAGGGGCCTAGTGCTGCTAGGCCAGTCCAAGCCAGGGTCAGGATTCAGACTGGGTTCACATCAAGGGTCAGGCTGTGGTCTAAGATGAGCAGTAGGTCATCGTGTGAGATCTCATGCCAAGTGCACTGTGGTCCAGGGCTGCCCACAACATATCTCCCAGTGCCCAGGGCCAGTAGCAAGGGGAAGGGCTGGTCCTAGACATCCAGAAGGATTCTGGCCTTGGGGAGTAGGAAGCTTGGAGGCAGGGTAGGCCACAAGCCCTGCCTACCATCCAAAGACCCTCCCTACTTTAAGCTGGGCACTTCCTGGCCAGGCCTGGAACAGGAAGAGACTCTGGAGGTGTGTAGGAAAACAGGAAGTGACTGTAGGAAGTGGGTGCCTTTGTTCAGTCCTCTCCCCTGCCTGGCCTCTTCTCAGCATTGCCCCCAGGCTGGGCCAGTGGCTCAGCAGCCTTTGGTGGGGATCAGGCCAGCCCCTAGCCTGGAGCCAGTAGGTAGCTGGACCCATGACCTGGCTGGGCAGCCTGAATCTTATCATTCTTGTTTGGGAAGTGGCCAGGATCCTGCCCCTACCCACATGCAGGCAGGGCAGCAGAGGCCCAGACACTGCAGAGAAGTCACCCCCTCAGCCGTTGCCTTCAGAGCCCTGCAGGCCTGGTGGGCACCAAGAGGCCAGGAGTGGGCCTCCCCTCCCCTCCTCCTCCCCTGCCAGTGGCGCAGCTAGCCCCTACCTTATTCTTCCCCTCCACACACTCTGTCCAGGTGTCCAGGCTCTCAATGGGGTTCACAGCATCCTGCGTGGTCACCTCCCTCCAGTCCCGGCACTGTGGCATATGGTCCCGTTGTTGTCGCTGGCTGCTGGAGGCAAGGGTTGACAAGGGCCAATCAGAGGTATGGGTGGGAAGGCTCACAAGGGGTAAGGTTGGGCCTCTGCCATATTCAGGGTCATCTTTTACATTGCCATGGATAAGGCTGGCCTTTGGCTGGGATGAGCAAGAGGGGAAGAGCATTTGCTGCTGGAACACTGTCTCCCACTCTTTCTTTCTTTCTTTCTTTTTTTTTTTTTTAAATATATTTTATTGATTTTTTACAAAGAAGAAGGGAGAGGGATATAGAGTCATAAACATTGATGAGAGAGAAACATCTATCAGCTGCCTCTTGCACACCCCCTACTGGAGATGTGCCTGCACCAAGGTACATGCCCTTGACTAGAATCAAACCTGGGACCTTTCAGTTTGCAGGCCGACACTCTACCCACTGAGCCAAACCAGCCAGGGCTGTCTCCCACTCTCTATGTGCAGCGCCCTGTGGGGACTGCCAGACACAGTCTTCGCCCCTCCTCTTTCAGAGCTGTAGCCCCTTCTGGGGCCAGGTGGGATCTGGGTCTCCTACTAGGACCTGGGCCCCAATGGAGGCTCTTGTTTGCCCTAGTAGAGCAGAGTGGCCCTGAGGCTCTGTCAGTCGGTACAGAACATAATGGTAAAGCATCAGAGGGAAGCAAATTTGGAGGTGCCAGCAGTGACCCTCAGCCTGTGTTCTAGAAAAATCTCTTATGAGCCTTGGACACTGGGTGGCTTAGGCCCATAGGCCACCCCTTGAGCCTCCCACACTGACCTGCTGAGCTCATAGCCCTACAGGGGCTGCTGCCCTGTCTCCTCCCTTGGCCCCCAGCTCCTGTGCCTCCCCAGCCTACGACCCTCCCACCTCACAAGGATCTCTTGCTAAATGACAAATCTGACCTGACACCCCTGCTCAGCACCCTTCCCTGGCTCTGCCCACCTCTGTACCCTCCTCTCCTGTCCCCTGCTTGGTCAAGTTATCTCTGCCATGAGAGTTCTCCCCAGCTGTCTGCCCTGTTGGCGCCCAAGTCATTGTAAGCGAGCATGGCCAGCAGTGGGGCAGATCCTGCTGCTTAAAACTGTGACCTTGGCAAAGACACGTCCCTTCTCAGATCCCATTCCTCCTCTGTAGGGGTGATTGTAAGCGCTGCACAGAGCTCATGAGCATGGGCACTGCTTGGTATGCCATGGAGCTCAGCACAAGTCTTGAGAAAGGGGCCCAGGCAGGTGGGTGGGCCCGATGGATGCAGGGGCGTCTGAGCTTGCTCAGATGGGACAATGCCAGGGGTTGGCTACAGTGCCGTGGTGATAGGGTTTGCGATTAGAACAGGGCTCTCGGGAGGGGTGTGGGCAATGAGTGGAGGTCATGGCTGAGGTTGAGGACAGAGCTGGAAAGTAGGGACGCAGACCGGAGCCACACTCACAGGCTGCGCTGGGCGAAGGTCTTGCAGGGGGTCCACGGCCGCCAGTACCACTGGACGCTGAGAGGAGGGGGCACGCCGTAGGCGGTGCAGGTGAGGGCCTGGCGACTGTGGCGGGAGTAGATGCTGGGGGAGGAGGCCTCCTTCTCATGGATGTTGGGAGGCACTAGGGACACGGGCAGGCAGCTGGTCAGCGAGCCACCTGGCCACACCCACCCATCCCCTCCATCCCTCCCATCCCCTCCCATCCCCTCCCATCCCCGCTGCCCTACCGTTCACCACCAGCTCCAGGCTGATGTTGCGCTTCAGGCCAGCCATAGAGTTCCACAGGGCAAGGGTATATTCGCCTGCGCTGGCCTCAGTCACCTCCTTGAGCACTAGAGCATGTGGACTGTGGCGCCCCGACACGGCTTTTCTGTCCTTGTACCTGGCCCGGGGAGGGAGTTCAGTATGCTCCGTGGGCCCCGCACCCTCTCCTGCCCTCCTTCCCTGCCACACCCCAGCCCCTGAAACTGGAATGCACTGTTGGGAGCAGGATCCCTGCAGGCCAGGAGGCTGCTGGATGCAGGGGAAGGCAGTGGACCCTGCACGGGGAACAGATGGCCTAAAGGCTGTGAAGGTGGCCACCAGGCATGGGCACACCTCACAGGTCAGGAGCACTGAGGTCTGCGACAGGGCTTCCCACAGGCAGTGAGTTACTGCTGTCTGTGGCCAGGGCCAGCCTCCAGCAGCCGGGCTCCAAGGCCCCGCCACCTTCCCCACAGGTTTCAGTGAAGGAGGGGAGGTGCAGTTCCCAGTGCAGCCTGGACCTTGCCTGTTGGGGCCCTGTGTCTCGCTGGACTCTGTCCTCCTGGAGTTCGAATTCACTGTCCCCCTCTCTCCTCCATGTAACCAAGCACCCACTCGTCAGACAAACCTGTAACCAGCAGCCCTCATCCTGTTTCTGCTGCCTGCTCCCCTACACTCTGCTTTCCATGCTCTCCCACTGAAGTGCCCAGGGCATGTTTGCTGCACGTGGGAACCTAGAGGGGCACCCCCGGTCCTGAGCTGGTAAGTACTGCAGGCAGTGCCTCTGCACCCCAGTTCTGGACTCTGCCTGGAAACGCATGGTCCCCACCAGCCAGATGCCTTCCAGGGTGTACGGGCCAGAGAGGCACAGGAGTGGTACCACCCTCTGGCAGAGACCAGCAGTGAGGGGGATGCAAAGGCCCTTCTCAACTGTGACACCACATCCCAACCAGGAGGGACGTGACTCACTGGGGTCACAGGGCAGGGCAGCTCTGGTGCAGTCCTGAGTCTGCCACCTGCCACCTCTGTGATCCTAATAAAACCCTTCACTACCTCAAGCCCTGTGTCCTCATCTGAAAACTGGGGAAATGAAATGCAGCTTCTGGCCCTGCTGGTATGGCTCAGTGGATAGAGCGTCGACCTGTGGACTGAAGGGCCCCAGGTTCGATTCTGGTCAAGAGCACATGCCTGGGTTGTGGGGTCGATCCCCAGTAAGGGGTGAGCAGGAGGCAGCCAATCAATGATTCTCCCTCTCAACATTGATGTTTCTATCTCTCTCTCTCTCTCCCTCTCTGAAATTGATTAAAAAATATATATATATATATTTTAAAAAGAAATGAAGTGCACCTTCTGGCCAAGGTCATGAGGTCATGAGCTGGCGCTTGGTGTCAGCCTCCCGTTGCGCACATGGAGGGCGCTTCGGAAGCTGAGGACCAGCCTGGACAGGCCTGGATACCCATTAGGTTTCCACCCATTTACTTACTTAGTCATCACATACTCAGCAGAGTGGGTCTCTGTGGACTGTGGTGACCATGGTGACCACTAGTGTCCTGGGAAAAGGTCTCTGCCAACAATGGGGCCAGCTGACAGCTGAGCACTTAACTGGAGGAAGATGTTGGCCAAGTGAGAAGAGAAAGGCCAGCTGTGGCGGGAATGGTGCTACACGGCCAGATGTGTAAGGGTCAGCCTTGGGCCAGATCCCAGGTGCAGCACACCCAGAGCTGGGTCAGTCCTGAGGGCCTTGGTCCTCCAAGGACAGGGTCAGGCCCCAGGAGCTCAAGAGACCACGCCTGTGAGGGAGCCTCCAGGCTGCATCACTGCTCTTCAGGACCCTGCCATAAGGGCCCTGGTCTTACACCAGGTGTCCCCAGTGGACCCCAAAGTCTATGGCCTCAAAGGCAGGGTCACTCAGGCCCACGACCAAGATGCTGGGCCCTCCAAGAGAAGCCTGCTGAGTGCCCGAGTGCCTGCTTGTGCAGGTCTGTGCTTCCAGAGAGGCTCTGCCTGAAGCAAGGTGCCCAGGCTGGAGGGAACGGCTCCACTGCAGCTGGGAAAGGATAAAGCGGGCTTCCTGGGGCTCTGGGCTCAGGCAGGAATGCCCTTTCTCTTTCCTGGACTCTTCTCATCGCTGTGATGGCAGTCAGGCTAGAGTGTGACACCCCAGGCTTGGGCCACGTGGGCTGCTCAGACAACCTGAGAGTGCTTGGGGGATGCTCGGCCTTCCCGAGTTCTGGGGGAGCTCTCGGGAGTGCTGGGCAAGGGCAGAGCCACCACCGAGGGACACCCTCCCTGACCCTGTGACCTTACTTCAGGGGCTCCAGCAGCCTGCGGGCCTCCACGAAGCCCTCACTCACTGCCACGCGTCTCAGGCCTGGTAGACGCCTGGTTCCACAACAGTCTGTGAACCCCCGTGCCATCTCTGAATTCTAGATGGGAGGGCCCTGAGGTTGCAAGCTGTGTGGACAACACCTAGGAAACCTGAAGCCATTGCTGCAGGTGGCAAGCCCTCAGATGCTGAGCATGTGCAGGAGGCAGTTGGAGCCCCGAGCTGTGCCTACCACACCTGCACATACCTGGAGGCTGGCATTTATGTTTTCACAGTTTAGCAGTAACCCAGTCTGGATTATTATGTTATACACTTGCTCCTTAGTGTCTTCAGAGGGGGCCCTGGCAAGCTCAGGGCACAGGCCCAGCCTGGGAAGATGCTGCCCTCCTCACCCAAGGTCAGCGAGGCCTGTAGGTA
Organism: Lasiurus cinereus; assembly: GCA_011751065.1. NCBI lineage: Eukaryota > Metazoa > Chordata > Mammalia > Chiroptera > Vespertilionidae > Lasiurus > Lasiurus cinereus. The sequence goes on along the minus strand of JAAGEH010000289.1, from coordinate 2,696,714 downwards.
ATGAGGGGCAGGAGCCCGGACCGTACCATTGAAACTCCGGTGGGGGGTAAGCAGCTAGCTTCACGGGCAGCTTCACCAGCTTGTCTCCTGCCGTGGCTTCCAGGACAGGGCCCTTGAGCCACTCGACGCTGATGAAGGGTTTTTCTGCCAGATGGGAGGCATCCGTGTAAATCCAGAGGCTGGCATCGCTTACCCACCACTGCCCAGGGATTCAGCCATGGCCTTGCACCTCAAGGACAGACCCTTGCAGACTGGAGCTCACTCTGCCCAGACAGGCCATCCACCCACAGCCCTCCCTTGCCCTGGGCTGGACTTCATACTGCTTGGTGCACTATGACCTCGGCCCCTGGCCCAAGCTGCACAAGGACCCTCGTTCCACAGGCCTGGTGACCACCTAGGCCCTGCTGGGTACATTAACCCAACCCCAGACGTACCGTGCACAATGACCTCGGTGCTCTCCTGGAACTGCTGGATGCCATTGTTGGCCTCGCACGTGTATGGGCCAAGGTCATGCTGGCTGACGTTGTGGATGGTCAGGATGCTGGAGAGCTCCGTGTGGGTCTGCTGGGAGCGCCGTTCTGGCACCCACTTCCCCCGCTCGGCCTGCCCGTGCCCAGGGGAAGTTCAGGGTCAGAACAGGCAGGCCCTGGAGGGCTGACCACCCAAGGCACGCACTCAGCCCAGCCAGCAGTGACTGCAGAGCCGGGACACACCCAGCGTTGTCCCCGGGGGAGGGAAATTTCCCCATCAGACCAAGGCTTCTGGGGCAGAACTGAGCTGCACCTCCGCTACACAAAGGCAGTGAGTGCCGGGCCAGTCCTGCGTGGCACAGGGTGGGTTGGGCAGGGTTGGAATAACTGGAGGTGCTCAGGCACAACTCTGGCAGAGCTGCCAGCCTTACCTGCTTCCCTGGGTAGTCCCAGTCGAAGGTGACGCCAGAGTTGAACTCAGCCCACACGGTGCAGTTTAGGACCAGCTTTTCCCCGACGAGTAGTTCCATCGACTTCTTGGGGAACAGCTGGATGTCATAGAGCTCGTTGCCTGGCGACACATGAGCAGTGACCCCCAAGTCCCTTCCCAGCACAGCACACAGAGTGCAGGACTCAGGGCACCCAGCAAGACCAGCTGTGGCACCTACAGCCCCATCAATGAGAATCTGGGGTCTCCATCTCCCCCTGCAGTCTTCCTCCCTGGACCCTGTGGCCCAGGACAGCCCCTACCTGTGATGTGCACGATGAAAGGGTTGGATAGGAAGGCCTGGCCACCCCAGGTGGTCTCACACTGCAGATACAGGGTATCACGCAGCAGCGGCGTGGGCACCCGCATGCCCCGGCGGTCATCCCACACCACGTCCTGCCCGTCAGGCCGCACCACTGAGCTTGGCTGCTGGGATATAGTAGCCATCAGCTTCCGGCTGCCCCCTTCCTCCTGGCCAGGTCAATGGCTGCCTTTCCCAGGGAGAGGACAGGAGGGCTAGGTCAGGGGGGGCAGGGGGTGAGAGGGTTGTACCAAGCGCAGGGTGACGTTGAGGCCAGGGATGGACACCAGGCAGGGCACCCACATGGAGTCCTTCCTGTCGACCAGGAGCGTGCCTGGCTTGTTGATGAATGGCTGCTCCGAGTCTGCAGAGAGAGCACAGTTTGTGGGAAGGGCAGGTGGAGCTTGGGGAGGTCTCTGCCCAGATGGGGACTTCAGAGGTCTGGAGACTAGGGGTGGGGGTGGGGGCCATCTGCCCCTCCAGGACCCTGCCTGTCACCTCGTTGGCTGCAGGAGTGCATGGGGCAGGGCCCCTCACCTTTTACGAACACATAGGTGCTGGCCGCGGTGGTGCCCTCGATTCGGGCCTTAATGTACTTGTAGTAGCAGCCATAGCTGCCCGTGTCGTTGGCATGGGCCTCGGGAAGCAGTAGCACCTTGCAGTAGGGCCGGGCATCCGTGCCTTCGCAGTCTCGAACAAACCCCAGGTCTTCACTGTCCTTTTCTGCTGTGGTTGGTGCTTCCTGAGCCCCTGGCCAGGCCCACTGGAGGGGGTGCTGCCCTCTGGCAGAGGATGCAGAGATCAAGAGGAGCTCCATTGCAGCCCCAGAGGCCAGAGCTTGCCCACAGCTTGTCTCATCTGGAGGTCAGGCCAGCCGGGTGCTGGGGCACACACGTGGACCCAGCCCACAGGGGGCACTCAGTCCCGGGCCTCTGCTTGGCTCTGGGCTCTGGGCGGCAGGCTGGCCTCAGAGGGGCTAGCCTCGGTCATAACTGGGCTGCAGGGGGTAACATGTCTGGGGCCTTTGAAATTGGCTAACTGGCCTGGGCTGAACAGTGGCTGCTGATGTGGGTGCAGGGTGACTGGTTTGTGGCCCATGTGACATAACCAGGAATGGCTATGGGGGAGGTGGGTGCAGGGTGCCTGTGTCTGCAGGTCTGCAAGCTCCCAGGCCCCCAGGGAGGCCCACTAAGCCTCAAGGCCTCTCTGCCCGGGAGGAGCTGCCTCCTGGGCTCTCCACCACCATTTCCAGCCTCAGTTCTTAGTCTCCTTTGCCTGACAGACTAGAGGGACCCAGGCCCCTGCTCCTCTGGCTGGGGGCTGAGTACCTGCAAGAGATGGACAGGCTGTCGTTCGAGTCAATGACGTGTGTCTCCTCTGTGATGTTCAGGGTCGGGGGGCTCATGGAGTAGCCACTCACTATGCCTGTGTAGTAGGAGACAGGGTCAGTGTGTCAATCAGGCACAGACTCCCCTAGGGCAGGGGCCCAAGCAACAGGACTAGGTGCTTCCTGCCCAAGGCTACTCTCTGGGCCCCACCCAAGTGAGCTCTGGCTGAGGACAGGATCCAGCCCAGACCCCTGGCCCCAAGGGACTCAGCTGCCAGCATGAGGTTGACAGGGGATACTGCAAACCTCATCCTGCATTGGGGAGGCTTGCAGCAGGTCACCTTGGCCTTGTGCACCCCACATATCTGCCTGAAAGCCCCTCCCTCCTGCCTGTGAGGGGGTCCTGTGCAATGCAGACCACCCCCAAGCATGCTCAGAACCGAGGCCTCGGCTTTCCCAGGACCGCTCCGCCAGGTCCCATGAAGTCCACTTCATGTGTCCTTGGCCCCAAATCTGTCCAGCCTCCAGGCCCCACTGGCTGCCCTAGCTTCTCCGACTCCACCTGCTTCAGTCCCTCATGCTTCCCACAGGGCTTGTCCTCAAACACACAAATAACTCGCCTCGCCCAGCTGAACATTCATCCAGCCCTCCAGGATCCTGGTATGGACCCTCAGCTCCTCACCCACTATCCTCCTACCAGCGTGATGGCCTATGTGTGCGTGAGCAAATGTGTGTATGTGTAAGTACGTGTCTAGCTGTGGGCATGGATCTGTATTTTTATGGGGTTCGTGTATATGTGATGTGTCTTTGACATGTTAGTGCATGTACACACATGGAGTTTGACATGTTAGTGTGTGTGCACGCATGTGATCCTAGCAGGCCCCAAAAGATCTGGGTCTGGAACTCTGGCAGATGTATCCTGCCAGGACCATCCTGAGACAACAGGAAGAGAGGATTGCATGGCTGGAGGCCCAGGGCTGTGTCCTGTCCCTCCCCCCAAGTCCCTGTCCTCCTAGGGGGCAGGGCCCACTACCCTGCCCCTGCCCCTTCCATCCCAATAGGTCCAGCTCCTCTGCCCTCCCAACACAGCTCCCCAAGGACCGCTGCCCCCTCAAGTTGGTTCTACACACTTCTAACCCTGCACACCACTAACCTCCCTGGCAAGAGGCCCTGGGCGGTACCAAGATCTTGGTGTAGCACCAAAGGACAAGATGGCCTAGGCTGGAAAACCCTCACTGAGCATCTAGTCCCACTATACAGACAGGGGAACTGAGGTCCGTCAGCAGGAGCATACTGCCCTCTCAGAGGCTCCATGGTCACTGCAAAGTCCCTCCTTAGCCCGAAGCCAGGATGCTCCCTCTTGCCCTCAGGCCCTTCTCCATGTGGGCTCTGCCACCAGGTGGTGCCTGGCCTTCCATGCACACCAGAGCTGCTGGTGAGGGGGTACCCAACAGTAAGGAGGCCCTCCTGCCTTTGTGAGGGGCTGGGAAGAAATTGGGAAGGCAGCTCTGACCTGGGCCTCAAAGGACAAATAGGATTTCCCAGGCAGCAGAAAGTGAATAAAGCCACACCAGGCAGACAGCTGGCCTCTGAGCTGCCGAGAAAGGGGTTTGATGGACTCAGGCTTGAACTATAGGGGAATGAGAGAACTGGCCTCCCGATGGGTGGCATGTGGTCACCAGAGGAAAGCCTCAGCAGCCAGCACCCACCTGCCCTGGGAACAGGAATCCCCCAGTGATGCCTGCAGTGTTGCCCTGGGTACCCCAGGAAAGCTGAAGGTCCTCTCTCTGGGGTGCACATCCAGGGCACACATGGTACCCCTAGCTATGAAGTTATGGCAGATGTCACAGATGTCAAAGGCTTCCCTTTGCTTCCAAGATAAAGCAGGGCAAGTCAAGCCACTCCCTTCTGCCCACTGCCCTTCTCTGCAGCCTCATCTCCTGACACATCTCCAAGAGGTATGGACCTCCCACCATCATCCCAAAGTGCCAGGCTTCTCATATCCGGAAGTCGTTCGCCCAGAACAGTGGGGAGCTGCAATTTGCCGCTCTGTTGACTAAAGAATTTGCCAACCACTGGGATAGGAGCTTAATCATAAGAAACAACAACAGCCTGTAATTATTGGAATCGAGAGTCTAGATCAGTGGTCGGCAAATTTATTGGTCAACAGAGTGGCAAACCGTGGCTCTCAAGCTGCAGTTTCCCGACCACTGGCCCAGAACATTTGTGCTCCTCCTTCCTGAAAAGCTGGTTTGTTCGAGTCTGGCTCATGCTTCCCTTCCTGCAGAGCAGACCGTTACTCCGACAGTGTCAGCCTCCTGCTCAATGGATAGGAGGATAGGTGTATGATGAGTGGATGATGGATGGTGAGTGGATGGGTGATAGATGGATGAATGGATGAATGGATGGATGGATGGATGGATGGATGGTGAGTACATGGGTAGATGCATGGATAGATGCATGGGTAGGTGAATGGATGGATGGATGGATGGATGGATGGATGGATGGATGCATCAGTGGGTGCATCAGTGGATGGATGGATAGATGGTGAATACATGGGTAGATGGATGGATGGATGAATGGTGAGTGGATGAGTGGATAGATGGATGGATGGTGAGTAGATGGGTGAATGGATAGATGGGTGGGTGGGTGGGTGGATGGGTGGATGGATGGGTGGGAGTTGGTTGGATGAGTGGGTGAATGGACAGGGATAGATCTGTAGGTGACTAGATAGACAAGTGAATGGGGGTGAGTTGATGGATGGGGGACTAGAGCTTGTAGGAGTTTTCTCCCTAGAGGCTTTCTCCCTAAAGCTTTCTCTACCATACCACCAAAGGAAGCATCTGTCTCCTATACTAATGCTGTATCAAAGGAGAAGCATCCATTGTGCTTGTCAACCTTTTTACCCATCCAAATGAGTCTCTTCTCTGTTGCCATAGGCCCTGACTTGTGCAGTGCCCCTCTGTCTTCACTCACTTCCACAAGTACCTGCGCAATCAACAGACTGTAGACCTAACTCTCCTCCGTCTTTCCTGCCTTAATTGAAACCTGGCTTTCTGAGGACAGCAGGCCTGTGGTGGTGACTGCTTTCTGTGCACAAAATAATACTGCAGAACTCCTTGTGGCCACCTCCCCTTCTCCGAGAGCAACACTCACCGCCCACTAAAGCTGTCATCAGTTGTTGTCTTGGTCACTTCCCCTCATTCTCTGCTCCCGGTTCTCCAGCCCCCTCCACTTCAACTCAGGCCATTCCCATTACTTCAACATCCACACGGATGACTCACCAGTGCCCTGGCCTTTTCGGTCATCATCTCTACATCCTCCCCCAGGTACACCCTGTTCCCGGTCCTCCCCAGAAACTGCACCATCACCAAGTACCTGTCTTCCTGAGTTTCTGTCCTGCCTCCTCTGTCTCCCGCTAGGTGCCCTTATCACACTGCTGCTAAGTCCTTCAGCAGCATCAGCACTCCAAGGCCAGGGACCCCTCCCCATTGTCACCACCCGCTGGCCTCACCCTTGTTCTGGAAAAGCATGGCTCATGGTCCATCACTGCCTCTCACCCTCCACCCCAACCCTGGGACATCACGTGCCCCTCAGTGGCTCAGCACTTCAGACAAGCATGGAGCCCTTAACTGGGCCTGGGCTGCAGGTCAGGGTTTTCTTCCCCTTCCCTGCCCTCTCAGCCTTAACAAAGTGAAGCCATTAGATGGAGATACCCCATCTTTCATTCAAACCCCACACCCTCAGCCTGGGGCCCTAAAACCCTCTGACACTCCAACTTTCAAAGTCAAGCCCTCCATCAGGTTAAGGCCCCCTGCTCCCTGGACTTGACTCCTGCAGATTATTTCTTTCTCTTCTGATCACCAATATTTCTCTGTGGAATCATCTCCTGTCTTATAAGAAAAAATAAAACCCCAATTCCTTGGTCCTACACTCCCTTCCAGCCACTGGCCCTCCCCCATTCCCATCCATACAAAGCTCTCACTGTTCCCCTCCTCTCACAGTGCTAATCCTCCCACTGGGTGCAGCCCTACCCCCTGCTCCATGGACTTCCAGGCTGCAGGACAAGTGGGCCCTCGTGGGCAGGGAGCAGAGCTGCCCCTTCTCTGCTGCCTTCTGTGACCTCACTCTCCCCTCATCTTCCTCCTTCCCCTCTGCCTAGCACCAAATGCTGTTGCCTCGCTCTCTATTCTCCACTGTCCTGTCTCCTAAATGTCCAGATACCTCCAAATTCTCCATGTCCTGCCCAGACCTCTCTCTTAACTCCAGCTTAAAGGATCTAGCTACTCCTGTGTTTGGCTGCTCCAGAGACCCCCGAGTTCCACATTTCTGATGCTGAACTCCAGCCTCACACCTCTCCACCCTGTCTCCTCTTTAAAAAAAAAAAATTAATGGATTAATTAAATTTTAAATATATTTTTATTGATTTCATTGAGAAACAAGAGGGAAAGAGAAACATCAATGATGAGAAAGAATCAATGATTGGCTGCCTCCTGCATACCTCACACTGGGAATAGAGCCTGCAACTCAGGCATGTGCCCTTGACTGGACTTGAACCTGGGACCCTTCAGTCCACAGGCTGACACTCTATCCACTGAGCCAAACCAGCTAGAGCCAAAGGCTCTTCTTTGATAGTGTCCATCTCCCCAGACAGAGTGGATGACCATCTCTCCCGGCCCGCCCTTTTGTCCACCATCAAGCACGTCTGAGCCAGGTCCCAATCTCCTGGGACCTGGGGCCTGCACGCTGCACTCGGCCCACATGGCTCCTCGGGCTGCTCCTGTCCTCCACTCCTCATATAGTTGTCAATGATAGTTGAAAGCCATGGTTGGCAAACTGCGGCACTTTGGCCCTTTGACTGTGGCTCTTCCACAAAATACCACGGCCTGGGTGAGTCTATTTTGAAGAAGTGGCGTTAGAAGTTTAAGTTTAAAACATTTGGCTCTCAAAAGAAATTTCAATTGTTGTACTGTTGATATTTGGCTCTGTTGACTAATGAGTTTGCCGACCACTGGTTTAAAGGCATGTCTGTGCTTTCTTGTAGGTGACTTCCCACTAAACATTCAGGAAAATCCAAATTCCTGACCTTGGGCTCTTCCATAATACATTGTGCTCCTTGTAAACCCCAGCCCACTGTGCACACCTCTTCTCCTGTTTGCCTCCTCACATGACCTGTGCAGCAGGCTTTTTACCTTCCGTTTAGCCGTGACCTCTTCATCTCAACCTCCTGGTTGTTTACTTCATCCTTCTTATCACAATTTGTCTAAGTTGTGTTTTTTCAATTCCTCTCCTGGACAGTTAGGTTTCACTGGGGTCAGAACGGAAACAGGCCTCTTTTCTACACCACCTGTGCCTACCACAGCACCTGGCATAGAGTCAAGGTTCCATAAATACTTGTTTAATGGGTGGGTGCGTGGATGGATGGGTGGGTGGGTAGGTGAGAAAAAGGAAAGAAGGAAGGAAGGAACGTAGATGGAAGGACAGATAGATAGATAGAAGGATGCATGGACAGACTGAATAGGTGGCTGGAAGGATAGAGGGATGGCTGACTGACTGGCTAAATAAACTTCTGAGTCTTCCTTTGGGTTGGAACTGTGTCAGACCCTGTGGTTCCTCTGGAAAAGATGTTCCAGTTTTAATGACCAGGATCCCTGGGGACCGCGTGTACTCTAGGTTGCTCAGCAGCTGGAAAGATCAGGCCTGAGGTTGCCAGGCCCAGAGGCTCCATGCTGCCCAGCCCCCACCTGCTACCCTGAAGAGGGAGCATCCTTCCTGCCTGGCTGTTGTCTGTCCTGCTGTCCTTCCCTTCCCGCAGCAGGAAGCACTGTCATCCTGGCCTCTGCTGCACTCCCCCTGCCTTCCTCTTCCTGGCCCAGGAACTGGCTCCTTCCTTCCCCTGGCCAGTGGCTCTGGCCCCCCAGGCGCAGAGCATCGGGCAGGCACTGCGCCGAGGTCAGGGAGGCCAGAGTGCACACCTCTTCTCTGTGCTGTCAGCAGCCTTGGGCAGGGATGCTGGTGTCGGCTATGGAAGCTGACTAGGAGCAGCACACTGGGGTCATGGGTGAGGGGTGGGCAGGACAGGCAGGAAGTCCTGTGAGTTAGCACTGACCGTGGCCCAGCATTCACTGCCTCATTTGATCCTCACACAGCCTGGGAGGGAGGGTGGGATCTCTGGTCCAGTCAACAGCAAGGAAATGGATGCTCCAAGCCCCCAGCAGTGACGGTCAGCAGCGGTAGAGGAGTCCAGGCCTGCTGATCTAGGCCTCTCCCTGCCCAGGGCCTCACTCACACTTTTCCACTCGCTTCTCTCCTACCACCACCGGAGAGCCAGCAGCCTCCTTCCTGGTCTCCAATCTGTTCCTCAGCCCAGAGGAGCGATTCTTAACCACCTTCACTGGCCCTTGCTAGTCCTCTGGAGCTGTCCTTGACTTTGGCCTGGCCTCATCCCAAAAGGCCCCTCTCTCCTGGCCAGTTTCACCTCCCAACCTACCAGCCATATCTACTATCCGCCTGCAGAGTGCACCAGGCCATGGCTCACTGCCCAGTGGGCCCTGCCTGTGTGTCTGTCTTTCCCTGCTCCCAGTGCCTATCCAACTGCTACTGCTGCTCAGGGCCATAGGGGTGCCTGAGACGAGGCTGAGAGACCATTCCCACTGGGCCCTGAACTATGTCACTGGGCTGCCCTTGGGGATCAGCATGGCAATAGCCCATGGCTCTCTGTCCCCAGGTCCAGGAGGGCTGGCCAGGAATGAAATCAGGAGAGGTAACCTCAGCGGTACCTCTCAATCCCTGGCAGAGAGAGCAGCTATTGCGGGCCTCGTCCCCTGTGGGTGGCAGGCTGTGTGGCAGTCACCAGTCGCAGCACTTATGCCCAGGCAGACAGAGGCAGTAGGGGCGGGCCAGTGACTGTAGACTGGAGGCGAGCTGAGGGAGAAGCATCGGGGGACAGCTGGCCATATGGGGCTGGGCTTGGGGTCTCCATGCATTGGCCCTAGGGCTGGGCAGGTTGGGGAAACCTGCTCCAGAGCCTGCGTATGGACCTGGGGAAGGTGCAAGGGTGTTCTGTTCTGGAGTACCCCCCCACCCCCCCACACACTGGCTGAAAGCCTCTGTGCCTTCAGAGATGAAGGGTGAGGGTCAAGAGGCCACTAGTCCTCCTATCCCTGACCCTGCAGGGCTGATGACTGGGGTGGGAGGGTCCCTCGAACCTGGCTGCGTGCACCACAGAGCCACTCTCTGGCTGTGTGGATGTGAACAAGTCAATTCCTCCAAGCCCCCGTTTTCTTACTTGTGAAATGTGAATGGTTTGTCGAATTATTGGGAACCACAGACCACAAATAACATAAGTCACATGAAGATCCATCATAAGAACAGTCACTGCATGTGCACACTGAGCCCTTTTGGTTGCTGCCTGCTGGATGTTTTGCCTGTCACAGCTTTGCATCGCACTGGGATCCTGTGCCATGGTCACAGTACATGGACATCTTGCTGGTGGGAGGAGTGTTCACTGAGCTTACATGGGCTTTGCAGACTGAGTAGGAGTTTGCTAGCCTAGGAAAAGGACACACAGGACAGAGGGACCAGTGCTAAGGCCAGAGGGCAGGATCCTGGGCCATACAGTGGAGAGATGAGGCTACAGAAGAGGGCCCAGATAACAGGTCCAGCCTCAGGCTCTGGGCCAGATCCTTTCGCGGGCGGGGAGGGGGGAGAAGGGGTCGGCCTGCTCTTCTCACTCATATGCTCCCTGCTGTGCTCCCTCCTTCTAGAGGTAGCCCACTCCCGGGGTTTCCAGGCCACCTCTGAGCTCCCCACTATCCCCAGCAGCTCTGCTGAGCTCCCATCCTGGGAGGCTCTGCCCCTCATAGGTCTTCTGCTGGTTGCCCCTCAGCCTCCAGACACTGACCAGATCACACCCACCACTGGGTACAGCCACAGGGCACACACTGCGCACCCCTGCTCCCTACATCGCCTGCCCTCCCCCCCACACACCCCGTCACCCCATTAGCAAGTGTTAAAAGGATAGAAAATTCCCAGCATTGGCAAGGATGTGGGCAAACAGGCCTCATAGTAATTTTAAAATGCTCCTACACTTTGACCCCGAATACTGCTTATCCCCAATACATCCTGTTAGGACAATAACAGCAAACGTGTGTTAGCACTTTCTGTAGGCTGGCCTGCCAAGCGCGGGCCCTCTAATCACTACTCCCCCTGCCCTTCCCCGGTGCCTTCTATTCTCGTCATTTCGCAGATGAGAGAACTAAGGCAAAGACTTAGTTAACTTTCGAATCAGAGATTACTTTTGGGGACAGGATTACAGAAACTACTATTTCCTCCACACAGGTCTGCATTGCTTGCATTTCTGCAGTTTACGAAATGTAAAGGCCTTAACTGGATGGGCTCATCCTTCGTCCACACCTGGAAACACTGTGCTCCTTCCTGTGAGGTCCACCCTCCTAGTGGCAGTCACCCACCAAGCACTCCGAACTCTATTCACCCCACAGCCAGTGGTTGCCCAGTCACAGCCACTCTCAGGTCCAGCATCAGAAACAGTGGCTGGGAATACAGGCTTTCGCTCTCCTCCCTGCCACCCTGGCAAAGTGCTTTGCACTCAGCACTCAGACGTCTTGCAAGGGACACCTTCCAGCCACTTTAGACATTCCAGGCTGCCCCTACGCAGCCCCCCACCTCTGGCCAGCCTCCATGTATCCCTCCCGCCCCAACTCAACACACCAGTGTCTCCCCACTGCTTGAGACCTAAATGGTCAAGAGGATCTTTCTAGAACACAAGTCTGTCTCCTGCCTAAGACCTTCCCCTGCTCCCCCAGTGTTTGGGGGCAGAATCTGAGCTCCTCCTAAGAGCCTCCAGCTAGCATTGATATCTGCCAGCTGCCTGGTGCCCCCTCCAACCCCAGAACCACAAGCTGAGTGCCTCCTGGGGCCCCTCTGCACATCCCCACAGCCCTGGCCCTAGATCAGGACTGGCTCACTGCCCTTGACTTCCTTAGTGCAAAGACTAGGAGGGCCTTTCCATGGTGTCATCCCAGCAGGGATCGCCCTGACCCTCTGAGAGGATCTTGGGGACAAAGGGACAGCACACATTGTGTGGCAGGTGTGGAGGTGAGGTGTCCTGCTCTGAGGTGGCACATCAGCCAGGACTAGACCTGGGAGAAGACCTGTGCAGAGCGGCCTTTTGAAAGGTCTCTGGGGTAGAAGGTGAAAATGTTCCCAGACATTTAGGATCCACATACCCTCCTCTCTAGAGCCTTCCCCGGGGAACATGGATGAACGCCTGCATGCCTACCCCTCCTAGCCCCTTGGCCCCCAGGTCACCTGGGGCCAGACACCTGTCACCGCCCTGAAGCTGCTTGAGCACTTCATGAGCCACTTCATCCCTCTCGCCTTAATTTCCTAGCCTTCAAAACGGGCACAGAAGCCTATGTCACAAGGTTAAACCCTTCACACACCACAGTGTAGAGCAAACTGATCAACCATTTACATGGAGGCGTGGCGTGTTGCCTGACAGTCTAAGTGTGAAGGTGCGCCTGGCGCCCTGGTGCTCCCTGCTTAATACAAACCAACTCCATCGGGTTAAGTGCAGGGCCGCTCTGAGGATAATGCTTTAGGGTGAGTGAGGATAAGAGCTTCCTCCAAGCCTGAATGCCTGGGCTCTGGGCTCTCAGGGCACAGCAGTGGGGATGAAATGTGCCCCCCACCGTAGGCCCCTCACACTCAAAGCAGCACCTAGGCAGGCCTGGGGTTCTCCGAAGCCTCAGGAAGGGAGGGTGAAGGGCAGCGGAGCTGGAGTGTGCTGGGCTTGGGGGCATGCTAGGCGGACGTGGGGCTAGGGATGCCCTGGGGACCCAGCATGAGGACCTCTACCACCCCTCAAGAAGTTGGACTGGAGGCCACTGAAGGCTCAGGGCTCTGCTTTAAAATTTTACTGATATAAGAGAGAGAGAG
>JAAGEH010000289.1:2673849-2684069 GCA_011751065.1 Lasiurus cinereus | reverse complement strand
ATAAGAGAGAGAGAGAGGCGGGGGGGGGCGGGGGCGGAGGAGAGGAAGAGAGAGAGGAAGAGAGAAGAAGAAGAAGAAAAAGAAGAGGAGGAGGAGGGGGAAGAAGATGAGGAGAAAGGGAGGGAGGGAGGGAGGGAGGGAAGGAGAGATTTGCTGTTCCGTTTATTTGTGTATTCATTGGTTGATTCTTGTATGTACCCTGACTGAAGATTCAACTCACAACCCTGGTGTACCAGGAAGATGCTCCAGGCAATGGAGAGGTAGCTCTGGGACAGCATGGAGGCAATTTTGGGAAGCAGGGAGTGGTGGTGAGGCTGAGTGGGAGTGGGGGCTGCCTGAGTACCCCAGGAGAGGGGTGTAGGGAGGAGGGAACCTGGCATATGCCGGGCTCCCAGCTCAGCACAGTTGTGGTGCAGCCAGCTGTGCTGGGCAGTTGCCCCTGCCTGCCTGGGGTCAAGGCAGGCGGTGTTATCAGACTGCCCAGCTGGCTCAGAGGTGGCCTCTGCTAAATCGGGCCATGGGCTCCTGCCGCAGGAAGAGGGAAATGCAGGCAGGATGTCCTCTCCTGTGGCTGACAAGTCCTTTCCCATGAACCCCTGCTGACCTCGCTGGCCACGTGGCAGGTCTCCCCCACTCACCACCCTGACCTGTGCCTGTTAGAGGGGCCCCCCACACCCGGCCTGGCCTGTGCTGGGAGTGCCTGTTGTCTGGCCACCCAGCCTCAGCCACAACGTGATGCAGACCTGTACCTTCCTCTCCCAGACTTCTGCCTTGGGCCTGACCGGAAAATCAAGATCCCAGAGGAAGCCAGTGTCTGAAAAGGATCAAAACTCAGGAATCCCTGGCTCCAGCCCCAACACATTGGCAGGGTTTTCCAGACCCTCTCCCTGTCTACCCTTCTCCAAGGGGCATCTCAGAGGGTTGCAGGCACAGGGTAGGCCTGGGTGGAAAGAAATCTGCCGTGGAGGAAAACACCCATTCAACAGCAGGAGGGGTGTAAGTCAGGACCCATATAATTTCCCTAGGTCCCCTGATTGCCCTCAGCCCCATCATACTCAAGCGCTCCCAACTTTTCTCTTCCTTACCTGGCCAGACCGCACCACTGGGTTTCCGGGGAAGTCCTGTTGGACACCTCCACCCAGAGGACCTGCCTCTAGTGGGGCACCTCACTTTTCCCACATCAATCCTCCTCCCAGGACCCCCATTTGCTGCTTAAGCTAGAGACTGGCCCTCGCCCACTGTCCCACCATCCCCAGCCACTGTGGCCAGCTCCTGGGTGCACCTCCTGGGTTTGCACGCAGCCCCTTGCTATGGCTCGCATCTGGTCCGTGCTCTGGCAATGCCTTCATGGACCCTGGCCAGGTGGCTCCCTGCTCAGAACTTCTCCTTTCCAGATGTGCTGCTGGCTCCTGTTACCTCCGCCTATCCTGTTTCCCTCCAACCCCAGACTCCAGCCTCATCTAACCACCCACGTATCCCCACACACCATCTGGGCTTTTCCGTCTCTGGGTTTTGGGGGTTCCATTGCGTTGCCTGGGATCCCCGGTCCTGAGTTTGCAGACCCTCCAGGAAGCTCCGGGCTGGAAGTGCCACTGCCTTCCTGTGTAGCCACAGCCACCAGCTGGGCCTCCCTAAGGTCACTGAGCACCTTTGTGCCTGTGCCAGACGTCTGAGGCCACGTCTGTGTTCCTGCTGGTCTGACACCCAGGAAATCCCTGCAGGACGGATCTGGGTCCAGGGCCCTGAGCACCACAGCTTGTGACACACAGAACCACAGATGCCTTCTCTGGGTAGGGAAGGCACAGCCTGGGGGCAAGGTGTGGGAGGCACAGCCAGAAGCTGGCCTGTCTCCTGTGACACCTCATGATCACTGTGCTCTGGGAGCCAGGACCCTTCAGCCACACTGACCCCAGGCTGGTGAGCAGCACCTACATCCTACATCCATGTTCCAGAGCACTAAGTGGGGACCAGTGCGCCTTAGGCGCCAAATCATGTGGGCCCAGGCCACACCCTGCCTGCACCAGCTTGCATCCCTGCCCCATCCTATCCTTCTGTCCCAAGCACATGGGTCTGGCTCAGGCTGAGGAACTGGGTCAGGGGACAGTTGGGATGCCCAGTGCTACACAGCTCACAGCAGGGACCAGTACAGCTGCCCATGTCACCTGCTTCCTCTGCATGTCCCTGAGCTGACTGCCCACTGTCCCGAAGTGCAGACAGCCTTTCTACACTAAGCCCACGAAAAGCCTCTCAGGCCGACCTCTGACAGCTGCCCGCCCCCCACCCCTGACAGGGACCCTGCCAGAGCAACGTTTTGGAAACTGGACCAAGATGCCAGGCCACAAAATCCAGCCCAAGCACAGCCCTTGGGACTCGCCAGCCCACCGCACCTGGGCGAGGAAGAGAGGCATCAAGGCCATCCATCAACTGGCTCAGGGGGAGAGCGGGGACAGGGTTTGGCACTAGGATAAGAGCGCACCTTGGAGAGGTCAGCTTCAGTGTCCCTAGGCTTCTCACCTGCCGCCCACTCTGGCTGCACTTTCACTATCTCAAGTGTCTGCTTCTGCTCCAGCCCCTCTCCCCTGCCCCATTCAGCCGGTCCTCCCCACAGCAGTTGCTGGAGCAGGAGCAGGGCTCAGAAGCCAGCAATGGTCTCCTCTGCTCTCCATGGGCATCTTCCCACCAGTGGAGCCCTGATCCAGCCTGGGCACCACCTCCATCAGCTAACATGGCTCTCCTTCCCTTCACTGCCCAACCGCCCAGCTTTGGTAAGAGTGGCCTATATTCAGCGCAAGAGGGGCCTCACCGCTTTCCCTCCTTCTACGGAGCACCAGGATACCAGCCTCTCCTGGTGCTTACGCCCTGCAGTGTTCCCATCTCCCAGGATGCCTCTCCCTCTCGGGCCCCCTCTGGGAGAGGGCTCCCATCCTGGGCCCTTTCCTTTGCTCTCCTTTAGCTCCCAGCCCAGCTTCTCTCATTCACCACACCCAGATGCCTGCCAGATGTTTCCTCAATGCGGGTCTCTCACCCACTCCGTCCAACCAGGGACCCATGCACTTCCCCTCCTACACTCATGTGGCCATTCAACAAACACCCTGAGCCCCTGTGTTAGCCTGGCCCTGGGCTGGGTGCAAGGGATGAGGAGAGCCCAGGCGTAGCAGGGCCAGCTCAGATTGGTCCAGCGTGAGGCCCAGACAGCTGCCCTCCTCCTGCCTCTCAGGGGGCTCACCCACACCTCCCTCAGCCACTGAGGCTCTGCTCCCAAAGGCCTGGCTGACTACTTCCTTTACTACTGGCTTCCTGGGGACTGGAAAGAAGTTGCATGTCCTTGAGTAAGCGCCCTATCTAAGAAATGGGTCTCACACTCCCTGGTGAGGCTTACTAGTAAAAGAGAGGAAGCAGCCAAAACCGGTTTGGCTCAATGGATAAAGTGTCAAACTGCGGACTGAAAGGTCCCAGGTTCCATTCTGGTCAAGAGCATGTACCTCGGTTGCAGGCATATTCCCAGTAGAGGGCGTGCAGGAAGCAGCTGATCGATGTTTCTCTCCCATCGATTTTCTAACTCTCTATTCCTCTCCCTTCCTCTCAGTAAAAATTCACTCTCTTTCAATTAAGAGAGAGAGAGAGAGACGAAGCACACAAAGCCAGTATTTACTGCTCACAGTTTTCCAAAATGCTGAGCTCCCATCTCTCCCTTCAGACCTCCCAGCACTCCTCCCCCACCACCTACCCTTGGTTTCCAGGGTCACTGGGCCTTGTGTGGAATCCCGCTCCTCTGATTCCGGACACTTCATCCAACCCCGCCCTTCTGCCCTCCTCGCCGCCCCCTGTCCCTCCGATCCCACAGCGCAGCCTCCCTTCACGCTCCCATCACCAACCCGACCCTCCCAGAGAGGCCCCTCGCTATGGACCAGCTCCTGGCTCGGCCTTCAAGATCCCTGCCGGCCTCCTCCTCTTCCGTCTCGCTCATTGCTTACAAGCTGCCGACTCAAGATTCGCCTCAAATTCCAGCACGCACCTGCGCATGGTCTTCCCGATGGCATCGGGCCGCAGGACAGGGAGTTCATCTTAGCCCGAACCCCTGCCCCTGCAGCCGCTGCCTCTGGAGAAGGCGGGCGCCTGCCCGGGGCGCCCCCTGCGGGCCCGACCTCGAGCGCAGACTCGAGGTGTCGGGAAGTGCGCACCCCGGTCGATCGGCGGGCATCGCCGCCTCAGCCCTGGCACGGTCTTGGGCGCGCGGGTAGGCGGCCGGAACTCCTCAGGGAGCAAGGAAGGCAGCGAAGGACCCGGTGAGAGTGCAGCGCTAGCAGGCTCGGCCCGAGGGGGCTGAGCCAAGGAAAGGACGGCGGGGCGAGGTCGGGAACCCCTGCACCATTCCCGCGCGGCGGTGCAGCGGGAGCCCCGTCCCGGACCTGCTCTTTCCTCTCCCGGCGGCTGGGCCCGACCCGCAAGCCCTGTGCGTGTCTGTATCCCTAGCTCTCGGCCCCGTTTCCCCTGGCGCCCAGGCTTGCGGGTGCCCAGCTCCTCTTCCGCACCCCGTCGGCGCGGTCCCACCACTCTCCCCAGGACAGTGTCCCCTCGCAGGCCTCCCCTCGCAGCCAGCTGCGCACGCGGTCGGGCGGTGGAGAGCTCACCGCGCTCGCCGTCGAGGAGTCCGAAGCAGAGCCACAGGCGCAGGCACAGCACAGCGCCCCGCGGCATCTCCGGCGCTGCGGCGCGGGTCCGACCGCCGGCCTCTGCGGGGCGAGCACGGAGTAAGAGCGGCCTGGCCAGGCAGGGCGGGGCGGGGCGGGGCTCGGGGCGGGTAAGGAGCCTGGGTCCGCCCCTTGCACCTCAGCCCCGCCCTTGGCCCAGTGGGGTCCAGCCTGGACCGCGGGCGCCCGCTTTGCGCCGAGGCTGGGAGGCTGGCGCGTGCCCACTGCGGCCCAGCAGTCGCTCTCGAGCCCCCGGCGCCCTGGCAGAGGGTGCAGGTAACACACGGACCTGAGCTGTGCGCTTCAACAGGAACGCAGCCCAGCATCAGGGCAGAACAAAATGTGGCAGTGCGTGTTTTTCGTTAATTTTCTTCGATCAGTAAATGCTACATTTCAGGAAAGAAAGAAAAAAGCAATAATGTAGCTTAAAAGTAGCTATATGTCAAATGTTTGGGAACATTCCTCAGACTTTATCTTGCCACCTACATGGTGCGGACGGCAGCTGTGTGTACTGTGGTGCCAGGCATCCCTGTTGGTGCACCTCCACCCTGCAGGCACCGCCTGCCTGCTCGTAGGTCTCCCCTAAATAGTTTTGCTCTGAGCTCATTCTTTTATCAGGTGACACTTTACTCTCTGACTTGGCAACCCTCCCAATGACTTCCTTTCTCTTTTTAGTTGTCTCTAGACTTTTCCTATTTAAAAATAAGTCCCGCCCTGGCTGGTGTTGCTCAATAGTTAGAGCATTGGCCTGCGCACAGAAGGGTCAAGGGTTCCATTCAGGTCAGGGATAGTAACTGCATTGCAGGCTCAATTCCCCCCTGGTTGCTGGCGTGAGTAGGAGGCAACCAATCGATGTGTCTCCACTTCTCTCTCTTTCCCTCTCCCTTTAAATGCTTTCGGGTATATAGCTAAAGGAATTGTTAAATCATATGGTGATTCTATTTTTAATTTCTAAAGAAACTTCCCTACAGTTTCCCCAACAACTGTACCATTTTATACTCCCACCAGCAGTGCACAGGGGTTCCAATCGCTCCACATCTTCACCAACACTAGCTTTTTTCTTTCTTCTGATAGGAGCCATCCTAGAGTGTAAGGTGTATCTTCTTGTGATTTTGATTTGCATTTGCACAATGGTTAGTGATGTTGAGCATATTTTCCTGAGCTTATTGGCCTTTGTGCATCTTTGGGGAACTGCCTATTTAAGGCCTTTGCTTATTTGTTAAATTGGGTTGGTATTTTTCTTTTTCTTTTTTAAAATTAAATCTTTATTATTCAGATTATTACATTTGTTTCTCTTTTTTCCCCCTCCATAGCACCTCTCCACCGAGCTCCCACCCTTCCCTCTGCCCTTACCTCCCTCCCATTGACCTCATCCATAGGTGTATGATTTTTGTCCAGTCTCTCCCTGTACACCCCTCACCCCTTTCCCCCTGAGAATTATCAGTCCACTCCCTTTCTGTGCTCCTGATTCTATTATATTCACCAGTTTATTCTGTTGATCAAATTTTTAATTCACTTAATTTTTAGATCCACTTGTTGATAGATACGTATTTGTTGTTCATAATTTTTTGGCTTTTACCTTTTTCTTCTTCCTCTTCTAAAAGAGTACCTTTCAGCATTTCATATAATACTGGTTTGGAGTTGATGAACTCCTTTAGCTTTTTATTCTCTGTGAAGCTCTTTATCTGCCCTTCAATTCTGAATGATAGCTTTGCTGGATAGAGTATTCTTGGTAGTAGGTTCTTGCTATTCATCACGTTGAATATTTCTTGCCACTCCCGTCTGGCCTGCATCGTTTCTGTTGAGAAATCAGCTGACAGTCGTATGGGTGCTCCCTTTTAGGTAATGAATTGTTTTTCTCTTGCTGCTTTTAATATTCTCTTTGTCTTTTGCTCTTGGTATTTTAATATGATGTGTCTTGGTGTATTCCTCTTTGGATTCCTTTTATATGGGGTTCTGTGTGCTTCCTGGACTTGTAAGTCTATTTCTTTTACCAGATGTGGGAAGTTTTCAATCATTATTTCTTTAAATAGGTTTTCAGTATCTTGCTCTCTCTCTTCTTCTGACACCCCCACAATTCTGATGTTAGTACGCTTGAAGCTGTCCCAGAGGCTCCTTACATTATCTTCAAATTTTTTTATTCTTTTCTCTTCTTGCTTTTGCAGTTGAGTGTTTTCTGCTTCTTTATATTTCAAATTTTTGACTTGATTCTTGCCTTCCTCTAGTCTGCTGTTAGGACTCTGTATATTTTTTATTTCAGTCAGTGTCTCTAGTTGGTCCTTTTTCATCTCCTCTTGGGACTTGATAAATTTATCCATCTTTTCTAACATATTCTTGAAAAACCTTATAAGCGTGGTTTTGAACTCTATATCTAATCATTTTTTCCCCTCCATTTCTTTTGTTTGTGATCCCTTCCCTTGTCTCGACATTTTCACTATGCCGGGGAAACTTCTGTGTTAAATTCAGCCTTATGATACCAGACTTGCAAAACCAAAGAAGCCTCTGTTGAGCTTGGGATGGGTGGAGTCTCAGGGCTTAAGGGACCGCTTTGCCTTCCAGTCGGCCCCGCCCTCCACGGCCCCTGATTCTCACGTGACTGGGTAATCGCTGGAGTGTCCTTGTGCTCGCACGCCCGCAGTGCCTCTAGACTGCTGCCTTTCTGGCTCCCCTGCACACCAGGACCACACAAGTCTAGGTCCCCAGGGTTTCTCCCGAAACAGGGGCTTAGTGGAGTCAGAAGTGGCACAGTTGGGAGGGTCTGTCTCCCGCCCACTCGTGAAAGCCAGCGGCACAATCAGCAATCTGTCCTCTGCACAGTGCCGTGCACGCCACCAAACCTCTGATCTTTTGCAACTCCCCTAAATTTCCGTGCACTTCACCCTTTTCACAGTCCAAACTCCCCCCGTATGAGTTTTGGCTGGATCTGGGGTTTAGTGTCGTAAGATAAAGGGTTCAATGCCATTGGGAGTCTCTGTTTCCCTCCCGCCAGAGAAAGCCAGCCAGGTACTCTAGCACCCGCTCTCTCAGCGCTCGCGCGTCTTCGTACCTCAGCTTTTTGTCACTCCTCTGGGTTTCTGTGAGCTCCTCTCTTTCCTTCTAGTTGTAGAATTTTCCCTCAGCCAGCTTTCCTGTGTTTCTGGATGATGTGTGTTCTGTCTTTTAGTTGTAGTTTTGAAATTGCTGTGCGAGGCAGCAGTGTAGGTGTTTACCTATGCCACTATCTTGGATTCTCCTGGTATTTTTCTTTTAGCCTTTTTCTCTCATGTGTTTCCATTGGGTAGTTTTTATTGCCATTTTTCAAGTTTCCTGTTTTCTTGTTTTTGTATTATTATTATTATTATTATTATTATTATTATTATTGCCACTCTATTCTTAAGCTCTCCCAATGAAATTTTCTTTTTTAAAAATTAAAAAAAATATGTTGAATTCATTGTGATGACACTGGTTTGCAAAACCATACAGCTCAGCAAAGCATCTGCTCACCACATCATGCAGACATCACCCTAAGTCAAGTCTCTTTCTGTCCCCAAGCCCTATCTGCCTTTGCTCACCTCCACTTAGCCCCCATGTTCCCTTTCCCTCTGCTGTCACCACACAATTGTCTGTGTCTATGTGCTATGTGTATATGTTTTTTTGGTTAAACCCTTCACCTTCTTTCATCCAATCCCTCCTCCCCCTGCCCTACTGATAGCTGTCAGTCTGTTTCATGTATCCATGCCTCTTTGTCAGTTTATTTTGTTCATTGGATTCCACCTTTAAATGAGATCATAAGTATCTGTCTTTCTCTAACTGGCTTCTTTTATTTAGCATAATAGTCTCCAGGTCCATCTCTGCTGTTGCAAAAGGTAAGATTTCCTTCTTTTTACAGCCACATGGTAATCCATGGTGTAAATGTACCATAGCTATTTTACCCACTCATCTGCTGATGGGCACTTGGGCTTTTTCCAGATCTTAGCTATTGTAAATAACACTGCAATGAACATATTTGTGCATCTATTCTTTCAATTAGTGTTTCGGGTTCCTTGGGATATATTCCCAGAAGTGGGATGGCTGGGTCAAAAGGCCACTTTTAACTTTTTGAAAAAACTCTACACTGTTCACAGTGGCTGCACCAGTCTGCATTCCCACCAGCAGTGCACAAAGGGTTCCCTTTTCTCCACATCCTTGCCAGCAGTTGTTTGTGGTTGATGACAACCATTCTGACAGGTGTGAGGTGATATTTTATTGTGGTTTTAATTTGGATCTCCTGATTTTTAGTGACATTGACCATTTTTCAGATATCTATTAGCCATCTATATGTCCTCTTTGGAGGAATGTCTATTCAGGTCCTTTGCCCATTTTTTTTTTAATTTTTAATAAAACCTCAATAGTGTTTATCATGGTCAAATCAGAATTAAAACAAAATTACCATATGCCAACATATATAATCATCACTCTGGTGGTTGGAAAACTGGCTTGAGGACATAGAGGGAGAAAGGTGGGTCTTTTTGATCACCTTTACTCTATTTTTACTTCATCACCATTCTCCTGTTTGAGCTCGAATATGGGAATTTGCTGACAATCCTTGGGCTCTAAGAAGACCTCTCAAAGGGGGCCTCTCTGGAGGAGATGACATAGAGATGGCTTGCTGACTTGGATCCAGAGACAGGGATCTTCAATTTGTATAAGGTAATAAACAAAGGCACAGCCCCCACTAGCCATCAGACTGGTATAAAGGACCACTTTTCCCAGAGGCACTTGTGGCATCCTGCTTCCTAGAGCCTTTTGCCACTTTGTAACATGGCTTTCTTGAAAATCATCAAAGGAAATTAGTGCTTTCGGGGCTTAGGAGAGACCAGGCTCTTTCTCCCTGGGGTGAATCTAACTTGTCAAGGACAGAAGGATCAGGTGGTGGAAAGCTGCAGGGCTGCAGCCACAGTTGAGTTGCCCATTTTTTTCAAATTGTTGTTTATTTTCCTGGTGTGGAGTTATATAAATTCCTTACATATTTTGGAAATTAACCCCTTATCAAATGTATCATTGATAAATATGTTTTCCCATTCAGTGGGTTCTCCTTTAATTTTGTTGATGGCTTCGTTTGCTATGCAAAAAAATTTACATTTGATGTAGTTCCATTTGTTTATTTTTTCCTTTATTTTCCTCGCCCTAAGAGATACATCTGCAAAAATATTGCTGTAAGGGATGTGTGAGATTTTACTGCCTATGTTTTCTTCTAGGATTTTGATGGTTTCTTGAGTTACATTTAAGTATTTTATCCATTTTGAGTTTATTCATGTGTATGGTGTGAGTTGGTGGTCTAGTTTCATTTTTTTTTTCATATACCTATCCAATTTTCCCAATCCAACGAAATTTTTATTTCTGATATAATTGTTAGCTCGAGGATTCCAATTGATCTTTCTATGTGTATTTCATTTCTATGCTCATTTTTAAAATTGGTTTTCCTTTATTTATTTATTTATTTATTTTTAATATATATATTTTTTAATTAATTTTTATACATATCTCCCCATTGCCCCCACCCTCCCAGGC